>MU159456.1:11810-28504 GCA_015888305.1 Antheraea pernyi | reverse complement strand
TTCACCGGACTACTAAGGTTGGCGCTTAAGGCACTCAAACGATTTAGTTTTTAGGTAACATACACAAAGGCGCACGCGCACGTCGGCTTGGGCTGTTACCTGGAAAAAGTCGCGTCTGACCTAGCTAACTGTTCTAAGCTATTCATACATATATACATTTGTGAACCATACAATCGAAATTGCAGTATTCACAAATGAATACGTGTATATCGGAATGAAACGAACTAAAACTATTCGATTCAGTTCGTTGAGGGAAAAAAAACAAAACCCTCCCACCATGTGTATGTATGTGCACGTGTGTGAGAGAGATGATCTCATATGTGTGTTCAAGTGATGTAGGTGAGTCACTGTATCGCGATATCATGGTTTAGCGTGTCCAACGATAACTTTATATACAATCATTAAGAGGGTTGTTAGACTGACTATAGCCAACTGGATAACCAACCAACAACTGGATGGCCAACCATTGTGTGCATAGTATATCCAGTAACTGACAAGCTTACAAGTTAGCATGGTCGCTATGACTTTTCTCTTGAGTTGTGCTTCCTATCGCATGAAGTGTAAATATTTAATCGTACCAAATTACTTAATCTTACTTACTTACTTAATCGTACCAAAAGAAAAAGAATATAAATATTTAAATGGACGTTACTACGTACTTCCATCTGAAAGTTTCAAGCGGAAGTCTAAAGTAGCATCTACTGAAATACTTATGATGGATTTCCGCAAAGTGACATCTTTATCTATTAAGAAAAGGATGTAATGACTCTTATATTCGTTTTTCAATATTGTTAGCCTTTTCAAAAGACGTATTTTAAACAAACAAACCGATAGTTATTGTCTTGGAAGTGCCAAGCAGAAGTGCAAAGTAACATCCACGGAAGTACAATGTTTATGATGGATTTCTGCAAAATAGCACTTTTATAAATCAAAATAGAATGTAAAAAATTTTACATTCGTTTTTCAATATCGATAGCTATTTCACAAGACCAATTATAAACGAACAAACCAATAGACGTCATCTTCAATTATCATAAAGATATACAAATATAATAAAAAAATATATTATCTTTTCCCGCTAAGGCGTAGCGGTAGCAGCACATTGATTTAAGAATTCACAGAAGCGATAAAATCGTTGTAGTACATAACATACCTAAATATTATACACTACGGTGTAATTAGTCAAATAAATATTATCTTATCACAAACTTTACATAAATACGAATAACAAGAAACAGACCGTATCGATATTGGATTATTGTGAGCCGTTTAAATCGGTCATCGCGGGTTTTTATGATTTTGTGAGAAAGTTTTACATTTAAGTTGTGAAATTTTAACTAAACTTGTATCTAATTGTATCTGGTTGTAATAGAAAATTACTATGTATATTGCCAACATATTATTATATATTATCTCCATGATACTCATAAGACAGTATCCTTCTTTGGTGATATGTGTATGTTGACATCTTGCTATTTTAGATTATTCTACGTTACACTGAATATCTGGCAATTTTTTTTGTCACACTTGACATTGGCGAAATTGCCTACATAGGCAGATGCCATACCGAAGAAAAAAAATGTCGAATTAATATTATTATATTTAATTCTAAATTTAGATTATTTGTTTACTGTCTTTTATTTATTTACTAGAAGTGATTAAACAAATGTACACAATAAATAGAATTATATTAATTAGTGTTGTTGTTAACCTTATTGTTATTGTTCATTGTTGTTTATATTATTCCTTAGAAATTCATAGTTAAGTAATTAATATCAACGAATAGAAGAATGATAAAACTGTAATGTTTACCTTCAATATCTAATAAGAACTACTTATTGAAGTGAAAACTTCTTTAGGCGCGTTGAGCGCTATTTTTGACAGGAGATAAATTTATAATGTCATGCTACGTAAGTATGACCGGCCGTATTGCCACAGTATAAATATAAGAGACAGTACGGAAACTATTAAAACTACAAACGCTCGAAAACGGTACACTCGACGAGAGGTTTTAAAAGGTACTCTATGGACAGCACCGCGAAAACCGCTTAGGGGTCTCGTCGATGCGCATGTTTCTGTGAGTGTGCCGTTACAAGTGTTTATAGGTAGTTTCCATACTGTCTCTTATATTTATACTGTGGTATTGCGCTTCCGCGGCTTTCCTTAGACTAACGACACGTAGTATAGCCTGTGTACATGTAATATATATTATATATTATAATAATATATATTATGCATCTCATCATACGTTTGATTGATTAATGGTCTTTCTAAAAATATATATAATTATTGCTCCAAGTGCCAATAGATATGAAAACCACACTAATTTTAATAAACAAATTCTGAAATTTAAATATTGTCATTCATACTAATATAATTCATATGAAAATTCCAAAGAGAACACATTTATTTCATTGTTTTGAGTTATCACTTCTGCCGGCAGTCCTCGACTTTTTGCTTTAGGAAAGTGAATATGCATTTTCAATAATTAAACATTAAAAATCAAATTCGCTCTTTGATCGTATCTCTGTGTTCCTTTCGTTTTCTAAACTATGCGACGATTGTAATAGGATTTTTACTATCATTTATATAATATCACTCACACACACACACACACAACACACACTCAATATAAAAGAATAGCTTATCTACGAATCTGTTTTCAACAATTTTATCCAATGAAAAATGTTATTTATCTTGAGGATTTATTGCCAATTAGAAATTCTCTTTACAGATTATCGATGCCATGATTAACTTAGAATATATCACAGATAAAAAGTTATTAAAATAAAAGTTGTTTCGTGTGACGAGACTTATGAATGAATACTTTATTGTACGTTTTATTTAACCACTGGCGAGTTTAATGCTTCTTTGGCTTTATTAATGTGTAATAAAAAACGCGAAATTTTCTGATTCTGTTATTACATTTGCACTATGTGCACTTGGAAACTAATTGTACGTCCAGAGTGGACGCTATAATCGAGCGTCGAGCGTAGCGACGCGTCCGGCGTTCGTTTCAAACGTATGCATTAATACGTGAGTGTCGTGAGGGGCACGCGAGCGTCGCTCTTGGACGCTGGACACACCGCCGAACGCAGATGTACTCAGGCCGTACACTTATGACTACAATAAACTAGCAACTAAATATTTATACGTCTATAATAACTCATAACATCTTATCCTTTATATAAAATTGTTATATCGGAGGTATAGTATTAAAATAGTTTGAGTTTTTTTTACTTTATTTTTGGCAACCAATCTTTTAGATTATTACTGCCATTATCGAGTAGTTAATAGTATTACAAGCTCTTCTTCCATTCCATTTTTGGCAACCAGTCTTCTAGTACACTATTACCATTGTCAAGTGAGTATCGATATTATAAGTTTCTTGATATAATTTCAATGAACTAACAAGATGGTGGCCATCTTGTTAGAACTTTCCATGGAGTTTTTGTGGCATCTTAGAATTCATGGTCCGTGGAATTATTTTCCATTCACTTCACTTATGCACAATAATCAAACTATATTACATAAAACACCACCAATTTTACATAATATAGTGTCAAGTAAAACAAGATTATGTATAAAATATAAAATCCACTATATGACAGACCAATATCCCGCCAAAAACTCTAGTTTCAGTTCGGCGCTTTGGAACAAAACTGCATCCGTGTTATTACAAAAATAGTTAAATACGTTATTAAATACTTACTTTAAAAAGTATTCCAATTATATGCACCGCGCTCGCTCAAGTTCGCGTTATCCTCTTTCGCAAGTCTAACCTAACGTAACCAAAGCGAGACAAAAGAGCAAGATGGCGAACATTCAGCGACTGCGGTGCATTTAATACGAAGCCTTTTTAAAGTCAGGATTCAATACGTATTTAACTTTTTTGCAATAACGCCGATACAGTTTATAATTAATATATGATAGGCTGCACAATCTCAATACAAAATATCAATATTAGATGTATACAAGTGCAATACGATCTGTCATGCTTACTAGCATGTCATGACGCGAAATCTTAAATTTATCTCATGCCAATAATTCCGCTCGAAGCGCCTAGTTAAGTTTACTCCTCAAAAAAAATTGATCGAATGGTATTCAAACGTTGATTCAAAATTACTTTCATTCATTCATTCATTCATTAATTAATTCAGACCGCATCATCACTACATTTTATAAAACAAAGTCCTCCGCCGCGTCTGTTTGTCTGTCTGTACGCTATAAACTCAAAAGCTATCCAACAGAGTTATTGCGGTCATTAATAGATAGAGTGATTCATGAGGAAGGCTTAGGTACATAATTCGTCAAGGTTTTCTTATTACCAGGGCACGACAACATCCGCCAGGCCCGCTAGTGTGAAATATATGTAATTATACTCTCTCTAAATAAATATAAATTCCAAAGTCAAATCTTCTCGAATCTAGTTCTACGTTGCTAAATGCACATTTCGTTATTAATTGAATACGCGGAATAGATAGTTGAAGCCGCACGTTTAACTGCCAGCGCGTGTCTCTTTATCAGAAGCATGAATCATATTTAGAATTCGGAGTATTATTAGAAACATTACATATTATATTTACCTATATCTAAATGTTAGCATTACTTAGTCGGAATATGTACGTAATGTGAAACAGAATAAACTAAAATAATATGTATACCAATTATTACTAGTATTTATACCAGTTGACTTTTTAGACACTCGCGATATTATAGGATATAACACTTTATGGTCACATTTAACATATAATAATATTAAAAGAAATACTAATAAACAAACAAGAAAACCCTAGTTAAAGTTTGTTCTAAGACTTTTAAAAGTATAACTACAAACGTGTAAATAAAATAATAAACCTAAGTGCAATGACCGGTGCCAAAAGCTACAATGGGCGACCCGGAGTTAATAACTTTCAATAGTAAAACGGGCAATAAACACTTTTGTTTTGTTCCTGACGTTCCCATGTTCCCTTTCAAATGAAAGTGAAATTACCCGACGGTCATTGACACTGCGCTTTAACGTAGACGTTTAGAGGATTGTGTATATTTTTTGTATTTTTTTAGATAACTAGGTCAAATATTAAGCACCAATTTTTTTTAACTGAACTGAACTGAATCGAGTGCAGAGTGTCCTCAAGAAATAATGCTACTGCCTAAACAGTCACCTAGTAGAAGTAGGCTAAACTGATGCCACTGTTCCTGAGTATAAAAACAGTACAATCCAAGAGTAACTGCGACTACTGGGATAGCAGTACTGCTGCTATAAAAAAAACGGGTTCTTAACAAAAACACAAATCGTAGTAAAGTCGGAAAGTATGAGACTGCGCCTTAACGAAGTACATTTAATTTAATTACATAATTGTGTAGGTTTGTCTCTCTCTAATGTTGCTTTCTTGTTTTATAGAGTTTTAATCACAACGGTGCTAAAGAAGTTATCACCACAAAAAAGAGGATGTATGCTAATGACAACAATGCACATAATATGCACGATAGAATTGATAACTTCTAAATAAAGTATCAAATACTAACTGTATACGAACAATATATACACTTGAATAACTATACTGATTATATACAAAACAACATCATCTAATTATAACGTTATTTCCTTATAATACGTAATAATAAAATCGTTATTATTGTACTCCTGGCAAGACAGTAAATGTGGTTTTTGACGACTGGAGCCGAATATACACGATATAGTGTCACTGATTCGAGCGTGTTTGATGTCGAGCGGAACTAACTTGGATTTTGTTTTTAAATGAAGAGTCTGTTTGTATATAATAAACTAAAGAAGCACGGTCTTATTAGAAAAACAAAAAATCAACATGCGTTTAACACGAGTTTTACTAAACAGTGTCTAAAATTTTGAACTTTAATGAGCACATGTTTAAAATACTTTTATTACAAAAGCGTGTCCAGGCGGTCTCTAATCAAACAGGTTTAAGTTTTTTTGTAAGCTACATTGAATAGCATTCATTCAATTCAATCTCATCCTTCAAAAACGTTCCACTGCCTACAGATATTTTACAAACTAATTTGAGTTTATAGAACTTTCAACGTAGGCAAGTGTTAGACAATCTTTAAATTTAAACAACCTCTGTCTATAAACAACCGTTCAATGCGTGTTTATCTTTTTTGCAATAATATGGATAGTGTTCAGCAACGTGCACGTCTAGACTGAACAAATTTTATTAGCTAAATTCCACGCAAACGAGGTAATAAGATAATTTATTTTTATTCATCTTCATTATTTTCTTACTTTGCAAACGATCATTATTGCAGATTAGTATTACAGAGTGGGTTATTCCGCTATATAAATTGTCTTATGATAACAAAATAGGCTAATGGCCCTAAAATGACCGCGTTAGAATTTTCCAGGTACTTTTTGTGACATCACAGAGTTCATCAGTACCAATTCATCATTCAGAATCATTATTACTAATCAACCAAGATATATACTAATATAATATAGGTAATGCAAAATGCCACCAATATAACAAAGTATAGGTTCATATGAGGTAATTTTGTTAATAAAAAACAGGGTGCGTAAAGGCCCACGATAGAAGTGAAACTATTGTATTACAGGGAAATATTTTAATTTAAAAGAATACGACAAAAGGTCAACGTCACGCCGTTTTCCCGGGTGGTCACCCAAGAAAGTACTGATCGCGCCCGACGTTGCTTAATTTTGCTGACGAGACGGACGAGAACCGGTGTTATCAACACTTTACTCAAGATAATGTCTACCGCCGCGGCACCACTTTTTGTCACATAAAAAGTTTACCGATCAGATCTTCGTAGCCCTGTCCTAAAAACTTTTACTTCAATATAGCAAGACAGATAAATATTTCGTTAAAAACTCCTTTTTAACCGACTTCGAAAAAGGAGGAGGTTACTACGTTCGGTTGTGTATTTTTTTTTATGTATGTTAATCGATATCTCTGTCAATTATGAACCGATTTTAATGATTCATATATATTTTATTTTTTATTTGAATCGATTATATTCAGAGGTCGTCCCATATAAATTTGAAGAAAATATTCAACACCTAAGGGGGTGAAAAATCGTTTATTTGATTTTCACCCACTTCATATTTACGTATTTTCGTGAAATTGGAACCGATTTATTATACCCATTAGAAACCAGATATATTTATGAACACTAAAAATGGAGAAATGAAAAATTTTTCCAAAAAAAAATAAACCGCTTTCGATGTGAAACACAAATAAGGCACTAAAACCAGTATTATAGTTTTTTGCATTCAAAGAAGTTATACCGCACTTTTTATTGAACGCTTTTCGTATAATTATGTAAAGTTAATTTCTATAAATCTACGTTTATATGATATTTACCAGCAATGCTACACGCTACGTGACGCTACACGCGCTACGACTGTAGCTGCTACAAACAACCGTAGCTACGACATTACTACAGCTATATGCCGTGCGTGATTCTTGAAGGGAAACTTTACATCAACAAAATACTAATAGGCCTGTAACTATACTAATCTAAAAGTAACATCTTATATGGAGTATACATTAACGTAACCTACCATGGCCAGATATATGCGAATTAATTTTTATTCAGTGGAAGAGATAACTTACATTCCATCGCATCAAAGGACAGTTAAGTTTTAAATGTGTCTTAAATTATTACTATGTACCTGATGTTTTTTTAGTTAGCGGGCCCGGCTAACGTAGTACCCCCCTCCCCCTCTATAAAACAAACCTTGACAAATTAAATAGCTACTTCTACCTTTAAAATCCATTTAGTCGTTTTTGAGTTTATCGCGAACAGACACACAACCGTGGCAAAGATCTTTGTTTTATAAATAAAGACCATCAATTTGTTTATGATAATATATCGATTGACCCCTATTCAACATTAACACGACCTAATTCGAATATATTTGCATTAATTTCTCAGCACGTTCGACAAATATTTACACGTCGATGAAGAAAAACATCGTTAGAGTCTTGTTGAAAGGAATATTTACAGATAAAACGAAATCAAAGTACACGAGTGAAATTACTTTACGAGTTTATATTAGTAATATAAATATTACAATCACAAACTAACAAATCAACATAACTGAATAAACATTATAATGATTACTTATTCATTATACCGTTACGATCTGAATTCGATAGAATCAAAATAAATTATTAACTTACCGTAGTCTTTTCCAATTAGGCTTAGTTTTTCACGAGATTGATCTATTGTAATATAGACTCCTGATCCTTATTGTTCAGAACAACCATGTATTAAGTCTAATGACAATCTACTTTTCTCTCGTACTTAAGTCGCGCCGTCATTAAAATTACAATAACTTTTGATAGATCGAACCGATTTATAGAAACAAAGACTAACTGTGTCTCGAACTGTATGATTTTCTTGATTGGATTTAATCATGAACGCATTACTTTAGCAGTGATTCGTGTTCAAACAAACAGACAGACAGACAAACATTTCTAAACATGATTGAAACGTATTCTATTACTTTTTTACAAAAATCTAAAAAGTACAGACACATTAGGTTTATATTCTTATTATATGTAGAGAATGAAATAAAAACCATTCGAGCATTTTGTAAAATTTTAAACGAATTAAATTTTAACACCATTCAAATTACTTATTAAAATTCATACACGTCTCATTAAATAGTAAGTTAATTAAATTGTAGGTACTGTAAAACGCTATGAGCCCATACTTGCCCTAGCTATACATAGGTTTTGGTAGGGGGTAGAGCCACGCTGAAGCTATTACTGGTTTCAGGATGAATGGGTCGGCTCACCCGGGGTAGTACCACCCTCTCACAGAAAACCGACGTGAAGTAACAATGCTTGCATTACTGCGTTTCGTTCGATTAGTGATAGCACCGGAGGCCCACCTCTCTTCCCCTTCCTCCTCTCCCCTTCCGCTTCCTCCCCCTCCAACACAGGCTGGCAAGGCACTTACGACTCCCCTGGTGTTGTAAATTTTTAGTTTACCCTCTTATATGTTGAAATAAAATAATATTTATAAAAAAGTGTGTGTGTACTTATGTAAACGCGTTAGAAGTTATACTTCTTTGGCGTAACAAGTAAAAATCTTTTCAAAAATTTTATCTTGCGCCTTATTCTACGTTTGTAGAAAAAACGATACTAACATTAGAAAAAGTTGACTATAGCTAACTTCAGGGTGTCGGTTTTTCGTGACGGTGTGCGCGCGCATCGTAAAAATTTACTCTCATCATTTTTCTGTGACGGTGTGCGCGCGCATCGTAAAAATTTACTCTCATCATTTTTCTGTGACGGTGTGCGCGCGCATCGTAAAAATTTACTCTCATCATTTTTCTGTGACGGTGTGCGCGCGCATCGTAAAAATTTACTCTCATCATTTTTCTGTGACGGTGTGCGCGCGCATCGTAAAAATTTACTCTCATCATTTTTCTGTGACGGTGTGCGCGCGCATCGTAAAAATTTACTCTCATCATTTTTCTGTGACGGTGTGCGCGCGCATCGTAAAAATTTACTCTCATCATTTTTCTGTGACGGTGTGCGCGCGCATCGTAAAAATTTACTCTCATCATTTTTCTGTGACGGTGTGCGCGCGCATCGTAAAAATTTACTCTCATCATTTTTCTGTGACGGTGTGCGCGCGCATCGTAAAAATTTACTCTCATCATTTTTCTGTGACGGTGTGCGCGCGCATCGTAAAAATTTACTCTCATCATTTTTCTGTGACGGTGTGCGCGCGCATCGTAAAAATTTACTCTCATCATTTTTCTGTGACGGTGTGCGCGCGCATCGTAAAAATTTACTCTCATCATTTTTCTGTGACGGTGTGCGCGCGCATCGTAAAAATTTACTCTCATCATTTTTCTGTGACGGTGTGCGCGCGCATCGTAAAAATTTACTCTCATCATTTTTCTGTGACGGTGTGCGCGCGCATCGTAAAAATTTACTCTCATCATTTTTCTGTGACGGTGTGCGCGCGCATCGTAAAAATTTACTCTCATCATTTTTCTGTGACGGTGTGCGCGCGCATCGTAAAAATTTACTCTCATCATTTTTCTGTGACGGTGTGCGCGCGTTGCTCATATCTTTTTAATATTTATGTTTTTCTTTAATACAATGTAGTGTGAAAAAGTTTTAATACAAGTTGAAAATAGTTATGATGTCATTCAGTGTTTAATTTATCATTATTTATTTTATGAATATATTTTATCGTTTAAATTACAATGTAAGTCTATCAACTTGATATTTTATAATGTAAACTATACTGACTGTATAGTAAACGCCTACAAAAAAGGGAAAGGAGTAGGACCTCCCAAGCTCTTTTACATTACCGCCAATATACGCAGGTTAGTTTTTATTTTAATTGAACCCGGTAGATGATGTTACGAACGGGTTGTAGGCTTATTGGGACATAAGGTACTGGGACAACGTACTGGGAAGACATTTATTGGCAATATATGTAGGTTATTTTTTATCTTGATTGGACCCGGTAGGTGATGCTGCGAACGGGTTCTAAGCTTATTTTAAAATATTTCTCACATACCAACTGAGTATATGTTTGAGTGAGTCCCTGGATAATTGGGATTCACAATTTGAAACGGTAGGTATCGCTGCAATCGGGTTTTGAGATTTATTTAGATTTTTCGCGTTTAAAAGTTCAATCGAAACCGGTAATAACCGATTAGGTGCAGACGAAGTCGCACGGGTCAGCTAGTGAAGTATAAGAAGTAACTTTTATATTCCAAAAAAAAACCTTTTACTCAGATTTGACATATTTATTATGCCAAAAAAAATCCATAATCTAAGCTTTAAAATAAAATAAATACTACTAAGCATAGACCTATACGTAGGTTGTTGATAGACAGGGATAGTAATTGAAGAATGTGTCATGTTGTATACGGGATCATTGCTTTTTTTTTTCGAACTGACTACGCTATTGACCTAGCAAGTTCTTAACAGTTTCACCGGACTGCGGATTATTGCAATTTGACATCTCTAACTATTACCTCGTACAACGTATACGAACTTGGCACCGGACGTCATATGGTGTTATTGGTCAGACTGACGTCAGTAATGCGACCATGCGTAACTTTTTACATTTCGTCGAATTGCTACTGCATGACAACCGCAATTATTCTATATAGTGACGCAACAACTGTGAGTTTGTTTTGGACTTGTATTAAATATAGGGTACAGTGTTCATGTTTATGGCTTTATAATAATATATATACGCGATGAAATAATCGTAAATTATGAAGTAGATGATGCTATTTCGAATCCTTGACAAACTACGAATTTTTTTGGCGGGATCGTAGTCTATTATGTAATAGATTCCCGTAATTCGTACGAAGCGATTTGCTTCCACATTCATTATACGTACGGCTAAGGAGTGGAATTCACTCCCGGCGTCTGTCTTCCCGTCATCCTATAACTTGGGAGTCTTCAAGAGTAGAGTGAATAGACATCTAGTGGGTAAGCGCGATACATCGTCGGCCTCATCGTCACTTACCATCAGGTGAGATTGTGGCCAAGCGCGTACCTGTTAAACATAAAAAAAAAAAAAAGATTGTATATTTTATTCATAATCTTATGTTATTTAACTATATTTTGTGACATCAGTGGTGTAGACGAGTGAAGTGGATGGGAAATAATACCTACGGAGCATGTTTACTGAGATGCCACAAAAATTTTCAAGAAAGTTTTAACAAGGGGCCACCGTCTTGTTATAACATTGAAAATACCACAAGACATTTGTAACATTATTACTTACTCGACAATGGCAGTAATTATCTAGAAGATTGGTTGCCAAAAATAAAAAGGAAAGTTGTGTTGAAGGAATTGACAAACTATATTTATTAGGGTGCTTTATTTTTAACGATTATTTTTATTTTTTCCGTACCGAAGCAATCTTTTAAAATTAACGCTAAATACTAGAAAATTTTCCATATAGAATAAGCGTAAATTTTGATTTATTTTATGTTCTTTATTCACTTATGCTCTCATAACGTTCGAACTCAAGAATTACTCAGGACTGAGCTCTCTACAATGCATAGATACAAGTATAACACACCGGCGAAGCAGTATAGGTCACTAAATTAAATTTTGGATAAATTTCTTGTTTTTTTTTTAATGTTATTTTATTAATAGCTGAACCAACAGGAAAAATTTAACGAGACGTTTGTAGGAAATGTAATTTTCTAGAAAAATTCTACCTTATAGTTTATAAATAGCACTGACCATTTTATAGAGATACGCGTAAAAATACACAAACTAAGACTCGTTGACGAATGTTGACAGGCGAAGTATACGAGCCCACGGAACCGGGTCAAGATTTTATTACTGGATTTCTAAGAAACGAAGACTGCGTCTGATATAAACGTACACTTTCTTTCTAACGTGTTCGTTGAAGGAGATTTAGCGAACGACGTAAACAATGTGGAATTCCCGCGAGCTTTGCAAACCTAATTTCGAAGACTTCGTATGAATCCGGGTTAATTTTGTATGCATAACAAGATTTACAAAAAAAAGTTGTACAATCGAAAAATCTTTTGCATATTCTACGGGCTTACACTGGATCGAATTTGTAGTACATAATATGTCCCGACATCGTACATATATAACATTTATACTTGAATAAAAGGTCGCGCAGACTCGTCGACTGTACACGGTAAAAAAGGATTCGTTCATCCAAGATAATATAATTTCATTTTCTCACTGCAAGATAAAAATTATGTTGAGAATTTAAACTATATACTGTATCGTTTTAAGGTATTATTTAATAAAACCAAGATTGTTTTTTTCTTAAATTAAAACATTTCGTATTCTTGGACGACGATAGCTTTTATATTATACTAGCTTGAAGAAATTCTGTGTTTTAACTCGAGAAAATGTAATTCTTAGTCCGATTATTTGTACTTTCGATTTAAGGACAGAGTGCTTCGACTGATACAAAACTGTATTCGATCAAGGATCAGTGATATACGACCAAGGTTAGCCCCATGAATCGAAAATTAAGTACTTACCTACTATTGGTTAAAGAGAAAGTAACTTTAGACGAATATAAAAACATTTGTACGCAACATGCTAGAAATTTCATGCGAGATCTTTGTCTTAAATCTATAGTTAAAAGTAAAAATTAGGATGTCTAAGCCCTATTTTTATTGAGCCCTATTAAAACGATAATAAATTGCTCATTCGGTGTTTCAGGTCCGCTAAGACCAAAGACGGAATTTAATATGTTTTACAACAAAGTCCCAAAGCACGTTACCAATTTGTTGGGTAGTGAGTTGAAGCACCGCGTCAAGCGGGTTTTAATGTCTAAAGGCTAATTATAGGGTGGATCAATATGTGAACTATGGTGACTAGATCGAATTTCTTGCCGGTTCTTCTCGATGACTGGGTTGTTTTTCCGAACCAGTGGTAGCTTTGACGTTCATAAGCGCCTTCTCAGGGCCTAAGTAGAATAGATGATTTTTGACCTTAATTTATTAAAGGAATTAATAAAGAATTTAGAAATTTGGAAGAAGCTTTGCCTCAAGTGATATTTTATGTTGACCTGATAATAAAATAATGTTAATATAATTAGTAATTACAATTATTTTATTGGCTACATTTTAATGGATACACGCTTTTATGAGCTTAATGTAGGTCGTTTTTAGACGAACTGAACGATGAATGTCACTATTGGTAGGCAAACTATCTTATAAAATACATTTAAGAGTAGTTCAATGGAAATATTAAATGATACGATACAGGTGCTCAGTTTGATAGTAATAAGGTTAGTTTGTAGGTGGTAGAGCCACGCCGAAGCTATTACTGGTTTCAGCATGAATGGGTCGGCTCGCCCGGGGTACTACCACCCGACCCACAGAAAACCGACGTGAAGTAATAGTGCTTCCATTGTTGCATTTTCCTCCCATTTCCTTCCCTTTCCCCTCACCCTGTCTCCCTCCCACTCCCCCCAAACACAACTGGCAACGCACTTGCGACTCCCCTGGTGTTGCTAGTGTCTATGGACGGTGGTGATCACTTAACATCAGGTGACGCGCATGTTCGTTTGCCTCAAAAGCTATAAAAAAAAACTTGGTAATAAATTATTGATGATTGTCATTATGAACGTATAATAAATAAGTATTGTTTTTCTTTGCAATTTACGAGAAAATTACGCAGTCTATTTCGTATACTTTGACGGTCACTTCAGAACGGCAATATAAATCAAACGACTCTTATTTATGCGATCGATTCATGTGAACGAGTATAAATGTTCTCGACAAGGGAGTAACGATTATGGTTTCCCGAGAACATCGCATTGTTGTCGTTTTATTGCAACTAGGCAGATATAATTTTTATATAGGAATAAAATAGCATGTGTTCGGCATGCGGTCCATCTGATGTAAACCGGTTCATGCAGACCTTGGCTACATATAACCGCTTTCGAATAGGATCGCAGTCTTGAGGACAGGCATTATTAATAGGTTACTACCCCTTGGCGCTCAGTTCGAATGTTTCGTTTATTATTGTGTTCTTACACATTTTCTAAAGTGAAACAATAACGGTTAATCTGCTTTAGTGTAAACCCTTACTAATATTATAAATACGAAAGTGAATTTGTTTCTTTAACTACTGAAGTAATCATTTTGGAATTTTGCATACAGTTTGTCAGATATATAGAAACGGCCATAAAATACCTTTTATCTATTCAAAAATTACTGTTCCCAAGGGATAGTCCATTAACGCGAGCGTTGTGATAATAAAATGTTCGTATTTTAGTCGCTGCCATACCGTTAACTGCGATAAAACTTAGTTCACTTATTGCTTACACTTTAAGGTTACATATGAATGGATCGGCTCGCCCGGGGGAGTACCACCCTCTCATATAGAAAACAGACGTGAAGTAACAGTGCTGCTTTTTTTTTCGAACTGACTACGCTATTGACCATGCAAGGTCTTAACAGCTTCACCGGACTACCAGTAACAGCGCTTGCATTGTTGCGTTTCGTTCGGATAGTGAGAGCGCCGGATACCTACCTGCCTTCCCCTTCCCTCTTCCCTTACTGCCCCAAGACAGGTGGGCAACGCACTTGCGACTCCCTCGGTATTGCAAATTTCTATGGATGGTGGTGATCACTTAACATCAGTTGACCAGTTGACTATTATAAAAAATAATTTCTAGTAGGATGAAAATTTTTTAAGATGGATGTGTAGTGTAACTATAATGGATAAGATTAGGAATTAGTATGTCAGAAGAAGTTTGAAATTAGCACCAGTGACAGGGAAGTTGAGGAGTAATAGGTTAGAGTGGTACGGTCATATTATGAGAACAGTTGGGAATCATGTAACTAGGATGAATGTTGACGGATATAGGAGTAGAGGAAGACCGAAAAACGTATGGATATATTGTGTGAAAAGTGATATGTGTATAAAAGGTATGGATGTATTGTGTGAAAAGTGATATGTGTATAAAAGGTATGGGTGTATTGTGTGAAAAGTGATATGTGTATAAAAGGTATGGATGTATTGTGTGAAAAGTGATATGTGTATAAAAGGTATGGATGTATTGTGTAAAAAGTGATATCTGTATAAAAGGTATGGATATATTGTGTGAAAAGTGATATGTCTATAAATGGTGCGAATACTGAGATGACATTTGACTGGGGAGACTGGAAAAGTAAAATATGTTGTGCCGACTCTATTTACGTGGGATAAGGATAAGAAGAAGAACATTAGAATGGACGTTACTTCGCACTTCTACTTGGAAACGTCGGGTATGTGAAAATAAGGGTTGGTATGTATATTTATAAACCCTAACACCGTTTGATTGGATAGTTCCCTATGAACGTTAACACATCGAAGTGTTATTTCATGAAGAAATGTTTTTGTACTTCTCGTGTCACTACAATTCGCCGCTAGGTGGTGCTGTGACACATCAAATTTTGTAGCATTCATGTGTCATATAAATTGATGTCTATATGATTATTATTTGAATAAAAATAACGTTTACACAATATCCATTTTATTGTATCTCAACAAATAAAAATAAGAAATTAAAACCAATGCGAAGCCATGGGCACAACTAGTTTTGTATAAAACCGATATAAGATGCCTTATCTTTAAGCTAGAGTATACACGTTTCAATAATGAGACTCAACGGTGCGTGCTTGTAGGAGTTGCATTATATCGTGGAATCTATATCAAAGTCACAGTTCCAGGAACGTAACGATCTACGTAGAAATATATGTCCGAGCTTTGAAATTGAGTTGAGGATTATTACGATACAATACACCATGGTTGCCACCCCTTTGAAAACGAAATTTGAATATGGAAATACCAGGACATTTTAAGTTTAAAAACAAGACGTAGTATCAAAGGAGTCAAAAGAGTCAGACCGCCCTGATTATAAAGAAATCCTTAACAAATTATATACCTAAACCTTTTTCATGCATCACTTCATCTATTGGTGAAAACCGCATGAAAATCCGTTCAGTAGTTTTTGAGTTTATCGAGAACAGACAGACAGACGCGGTAGAGGACTTTGTTTAATACTGTGTAATGATAATACATACAAGCCAAAGAAGTTTTTTTTATATCATAGGAGGCAAACGAGCTGGTGGGTCACCTGATGTTAAGCGATCACCACCGTCCATAGACACTTGCAACACTAGAGGAGTCGCAAGTGCGTTGCCAGCCTGTGTT
>MU159455.1:174810-201323 GCA_015888305.1 Antheraea pernyi | reverse complement strand
TGCGAGTGCTTAACCTTTCACTTGGTATATATTAAAGTGAATATATATTATGTTTTATTATATGAATATATCAGAGGAAGTTTGAAAATAGTACCAGTAACAGAGAAGTTAAGGAGTAATAGGTTAGGATGGTATGGGCATGTTATGAGGAGAGATGAAGACCATGTAACTAGAAAAGCTTTGAGTATGACGGTCGATGGATATAAGAGTAGAGGAAGACCGAAAAAAGGATGGATGGATTGTGTGAAAAATGATGTGTGTAAAATGTGTGATGACTGAGATGACATCTGATAGGCGAGCGTGGAAAAGGAAAACATGTTGTGCCGACCCTACTTAGGTGGGATAAGGGTAAGAAGATGATGATATATAATGTTTGATTCTTACGTCTGTAATGTCTTTATTAATTTAATCGAAACATTGTTCCTCTGTGACATTACATTACTGTACCATACCGTATAGAAATTATATGAGAAAAGGATGTTTTTTAATTTTTCATACACATTTATTCCATATATAAATGAGCGAGTCCTATAAAATTTTAAAATATATCAACAATTTTACGTAGTAAATAACTTAAATCTAAATAAAAATGCCAATTACATATTCACTACGACCTACAGCACCCCTCACCTGGCGAATAGTGGGATGTGCAAAAAGGGATAGCTATATAATATAGAAAGGGAAGTCAACGGAAACGGATACGCTACTCTCCATATTAAGCTACTAATTAATTTAACCAATTCATTTTTCAATTTAATTAATTACCTCAGAACACACTCGTACATTAAATTTCGTTAAGTCTGACTTCCTTAGTACGTAGATTGTATACATTTATAATGTATACATATAATAAAAATGAAGTGTCTGTATATAATATCAAAATGACATTTTTTACATATTTGGGTATGTAACAATATAGGCATATTAACTTTAAGTCATTGTTTCATTAGTTCCTTATATAGTGTAGGTGATCACTGAGGTAGTTATATGGCGGTTTAAGGTTCCAAATATGTTGCTGATGATAAACCTTATTTGAGACACTTAGTATTTATATATCCAATGCATAAGTTACATGTTACTGTAAGTGGCGTGCGTGTCGTACTTACAATTGTTTTGCAGCATTTTTGAGCATTTCTATAATTGTAGACGGTCTCAAAAGTTTATATTTCTTTAATACAATTTTAAAAAACGCTTACGTAGCTGCGAGTACAGCTAGTTCGAAATAAACCCGTAGATACAGAGCAACCAAATAAAGCTGCAACTAAATTCGAAATACTTTCATAACTACGTGCTTGTATACATGCAAATTGTAAGGCGGTTAAACTTTATTTTTATGCCAATGATGCTGTGTACTTAAATAGCGAGGGTTTAAATATTTATTTTTATAATTATATCCATAATTATAATTAAATAAGATAGTAACATTTAGTATTCAATTAAATACATTAAATTAAATGTACGTGTAATATAAATGTTGTCAAACAAAAAAGTATTATTTAATAAAGTCGGTCTTGGTTTGTCTTAATTGAATAGTTTTATTAGTACTATGTATGAAACTTAAATGTGATTCTGAAATTAACTGATTGCTCCCAACGTTGAATCAATTGCATATTCAAACACGTTAACGTGTACAGAGGAATTTTTAATAAAATGGCTATATAATCGTTTAATTTTATCATTTAATTGTATCATTATATTATTTTTACTGGAAAAAATATATACTTCAGTTCCCCGTAGCTTGTTGAATCGCAGAAGGTTTTTTGTGATTAGGTACTACTCAACGAACGTTGGTTAGCGTTTCTCGATTATCGAATATGCTATAAATATAATATAATCAAAAATTTAATTCGAACCTTGATAATATCTCAATTTAAAAAAACAGTCTCGCAACTTAATTTAGACTTTGATAACATTATTAGCTTTCATTATGACCTGTTATTTGGTTTTTCAACTCTATTATGTTGCGTATATTTAAGTTTAATAAAAGCGAGATTTTATATTGGAGCCAGTTTTGTGAAAAAAGTTATATTCCCCTGGGATTTATTCATTTTAATATGTAATGTATTTAAAAACAAAATAAATATTAAGACAGGGCTTAATCGGCTTCATTCATTATATTTGATCAGGATCTTCGCAATTCAGTACCGACTTTAAAATTGGCAGGATTCACGTATATAAAAAAATTACCTTTTATTTTATCCAAAAATAATTCATTTAATAATACGTAATAATAATTTAACAGATACTCGACACCAGAATGACGTGTTCTAAACATTGAATTCGTCTTTGACTCATTGTCATCAAGCTATCAAGGTTTGTGCCGAAAATGTGTTTTATAGCGGAATTAAACGTTGAGAGGCTTTAGTTTTATTACTAACCTCTTGTCTCATCATACCTACATAACTAGAGTTACAATCAAACTGTCGATGTATTATAATATTATTTAGAAACTTTATATAGATACTTTATAATAGAGTTTATAATTCAATAATCACTCATTTTTGTTCATTTTATAACAATATTGGCGTAATTTAACCCCTAAGATTGTGAAAAAGGGAATGAAAATTTGTTTGTAAATCTGTATATTTTTCGTTAGTCAATCAGTTAGTTATTCTTCTATATATATAGATATTAAATCCAGAATGGAAAATTATAATTTCATAATAAACGAGTGCGAAGACGTGAGAAGTTGCTACTAAATATCCAAAAAATAACTGTGTACCCGATTGAGTTTTCCATGACCAATATTACCAATATCCTAGTTGAAACTCACTTTTAAGCTCTCTTGAGGGTTGAATTTTAAAAAATCCTTTCTCAGTGCACAACTATACTCAAAACCACCGGTTTCAATTATACGGTGTCGATAAATGAGTTCAATTTCTTAAAAGGTATATTACCCAAAACATAGTGAGAAATACACTAAATACATTAATAAAGTGCCAGATAGAGTAAAACTATTTTGTGCCAACTAAAAATTTATCGATAATTCTAGGCTACAACTGAACACTTTTATCATGAGTGTACATACACGCGTTATACTTTTTTGTCGCTTTTATAAATTTATTTTGCATATCCGCTAATTTATTGTAGCCAATCAAATTGACTAGAGCGTTGAACCTCATTAATTATACCTATTAATATTTGTATTTGTGTATATATATATATATATAGAGCTTTAGTTGTACAATTATAATAAATTTTCTGAGTGAGAACAGATTAAAGCCGGATAAATGTCAAATGTAACATGGTCTATTCGTAGATATAATGTAGTTCAGGAGTAACAAATGAAATTTCCAAAGAATAGATATACTATAAATAATTTTATAAAACAAATCGAAAAGGATAACCGGATTAAGCGTAAAACTAATACTCTGGCGAGTTTAAACACAGTTTTTTTTTCTTAAATGCAAGAAAAGTAAATATTCAATTGTTGTCACTTTCTATGAAACTTTAATTATAGTTTTCAATAACCTTTTTTAACAACTTATAAAAACAATATCAATCATTCTATTAAACACAACCTAACGTTTTTTTTATATTATAGCCGGATGGGATAACTCGTATGTCCGTCCCGTTAAAATACCAATTAAACTAACCAACGGAAACCAGAGCTAATTTTATCAAAATAAATCAGTTACAATAAAACATATAAACAATTAACAAATATACCCTTTAGATATTTTATATTACTAGTGTTATTTATCTGCGGATCTACGATTATTTCGAACCGGACAAAAACTGTACAGTAGTACCCCTCTCTTCAGCGTTTGAGATGAAAATTACTTAAAAACTCTTAACTATATTATATATTTAGCATTCTTCATGAAAGGATAATTAAGAAACCTTCAATAAATTTGTGCTCTATATTATTTATCACCTAATAAATTTTTCATTAAATTGACAAAACCCGGGAAAAAAATAAAGACTCAATAAAAAGATGTCAAGTGTCGACACGGTCAAATTTCAATTTGACATATCGAGTCTACAAGCTCATTAGTGCATTGGTGCACAAGTTTACACAAGTGGGGTGCCTTTTTCTTACAAGTATATGGTAACCACACTTCCGTATATTAGACGCTTTGTAGACCATTTTTTTTTAATCTTATTATTTTATGATTTTGGCGACCCTTAATACTGACGCCTGCGTAGGTGCCCCGGTTCGCCCCCCCCCCTCACTCCACCTAAATTAAGCTTATTAAGCCTGCTTACGATGGGTAATTAGAGAATTAGAGGAAAAACTAATTGTAAGCTTCTTAGAACAATCCTTGAATGCGAGATGACGAAACATATCATAAGGTAAATATTGAATCTGGGATTTGATGATCATGATACAGTCGAACATGGTAGTCAGTTCTAATCGAAGCGTTATCATGAAACCATTGCTTTAAATAAATATAATGTATATGGTCAGGTGACAACCTGTCAGGAACATAGTCCCTAGACGTTAAGAAAAATATCCATTTATTAAAATAATCTATAAAACAGTAGGTATATTATAAAATAAACAAAAAGGATTACAAATGTATAAAACGAAAAATCTTAATAAAATTTCCACGCGTTCGGTATTGAGGTTATACAACGTGCAGCACATGATGCTCGTCTCCTCGAATTTATTGACACTCGCGAACATACACATTCATACTCTGACACACACATTCACAATAGAAAGAGACAGAACGAGAGGGAGGGAGAAATACGCATGTAGAGGACATAACGCTTTTTCCTTTTTGAAAACATCGTTCTATAGAACGCTGGAATAATCAAGGATTTTTATGAGCTACACGTACTGTTTTCTTCGATAGTATTGGCTGGTTATACAACGTGCAGCACATGATGCTAGTCTCCTCGAATTTATTGACACTCGCAAACATACACATTCATACTCTGATACATACATTCACAATAGAAAGAGACAGAACGAGAGGGAGGGAGAAATACGCATGAAGCGGACATAACGCTTTTTCCTATTTGAAAACATCGTTCAAGATCGTCGTCAGTTCAAGAAAAAAAAAAATCGTTCTATAGAACGCTGGAATAATCAGGGATTTTTATGAGCTACACAGACTGTTTTGTTGGATAGTATTGGCTAAAAATTACTTATTAATAATTGAGATACATTAAATTGTACATAAACCTGTCAAGGCTCTGAACATGCCTAATTTAAAAATAAATAATGTTATCAAACATGTCATATTAAAATTACTCAAAAATCGTCCATGTACTATTTGCTCATAAGCAACTCTTTATATTAACTAATCACGTCTAATGATGTATTGGATTAGCATTTTATGTATTAAGATCATAACAAGTAGAATTATTAATTCAAGAGAAATAAAAAATCCGGCTGAATAACTTCTATTTTTTTTATTCATAAAAAACTAGAATACGATATGGTTTGCCACACCCAAAATTAAAAGTTTTCTATAAATACCACTTATAACAAAATCCATTAAGTCGATAATTTTACTGAAATCGCTAAAGAAATAAATATTTATAAATGCATATGAAAAACAATACCCATTTCTTTTGTCATCGCTTAAAAATTGAACTTAAAATAACAAAATATGATATAACTCTCGTAATGTAGTTAGATCCGCAGCGATCGACAATCGGGCGTCTCATTTTGTCCTTACATGCGAAAATAAGGCGTGATGATACAAGATATGCAAATTAAATTACTTTACAGGTAAACTTCTAGTAAGTTTATACAAAAATATATGTTGACCTTTAAAATATACTTTATTTGGTTGTTACTCTTCGATTTCTCGCTGGTAAGCAATATTAAAGACCAATAAGAACATTAAAATTGTTGAATTTTGATTAACATTTCAATTATGATAAACATGCATTTATTTTATATTCGCAATATTGTAATATTAATAAATTCAAGGATTTCACTAAATAAAACTATGACAGCATTGTAAAATTAGAATCATTGTTTGAATTTTTTATCCTCGATTAAAATTCAAAGTTTTTTGTTTATTTAACACCTAGATGCCATATTAATCTATCTAATTTTTTTTATATCATAGGAGGCTAACGGACAGGTGGCTCACCTGATGTTAAGTGATCACCACCATCCATAGACACTTGCAATACTAGGGGAGTCGGAAGTGCGTTGCCAACCTGTCTTGGGGGAGAGGGGGAGTAAGGGAAGGGGGAAGAGGTGGGCCTCCAGCGCTCCTACTGACCGAACGAAACACAACAATGCAAGCACTGTTACTTCACGTCGGATTTCTGTGAGAGGGTAATACTACCCCGGGCGAGCCAGCCCATTCATGCTGAAACCATTAATAGCTTCAGCGTAGCTCTACTACTTACCTAAAATAGACGGACACAAAATAATAGGTTTTAATTTAGTAATGCATTTTGTATGTGAGATTTAAATATGTTGACGCTAACTCAGTTCGAAAATTAGATTTCTGTATTAGGTTACAGGTAATAATAATTTGTATTATAAGTAAAATTTATTTCAATTATAAGTTACGTCATAGAGAAAAAAAATTGATAACAATAAAGTATGGAATAGTTATTTTGGGCTAACATTTACTTTAACTAGCGACCTCGTTTTACATGGATGGTGAAAATATTTTTAAATAATACGTACGTTAACCCCGATTTTGAAATCTAATGTTAAATGATGGCATGAGTAACATAGTAAATATGCTAAAGCTAAAGGGGGCTAGCTCTAAAGTTCAGATGGCGAAGCACACCAATTTTTTTTATATCATAGGAGGCTAACGGACAGGTGGCTCACCTGATGTTAAGTGATCACCACCATCCATAGACACTTGCAATACTAGGGGAGTCGGAAGTGCGTTGCCAACCTGTCCTGGGGGAGAGGTGGAGTAAGGGAAGGGGGAAGAGGTGGGCCTCCAGCGCTCCTACTGACCGAACGAAACACAACAATGAATGGTTTCAGCATGAATGGGTTGGCTCGCCCGGGGTAGTACCACCCTCTCATAGAAAACCGACGTAGAGTGCTTGCATTGTTGCGTTTCGTTCGGTCAGTGAGAGCGCCGGAGGTCCACCTCCCCTCCCCTCTCCTCTCTTCTCTCCCTCTCCTTCACCTAACCCTTCCCCCCAAAGGGTAGCAACGCATTTGCGGCTCCTCTGGTGGTATTAGTGCCCATGGACGGTGGTAATCACTTAATAGCAGG
The DNA here is from genome assembly GCA_015888305.1 of Antheraea pernyi. Lineage (NCBI taxonomy): Eukaryota > Metazoa > Arthropoda > Insecta > Lepidoptera > Saturniidae > Antheraea > Antheraea pernyi. The sequence continues at coordinate 194,163 of MU159455.1, read as the reverse complement.
TGGCCAAACCAAAAAAACCCCTACCAAATAAGGCATTATGTCTTCAGGAGATCTTTATTAAAGTATGGAATAGTTATTTTGGGCTAACATTTACTTTAACTAGCGACCTCGTTTTACATGGATGGTGAAAATATTTTTAAATAATACGTACGTTAACCCCGATTTTGAAATCTAATGTTAAATGATGGCATGAGTAACATAGTAAATATGCTAAAGCTAAAGGGGGCTAGCTCTAAAGTTCAGATGGCGAAGCACACCAACAGATTTACAACTTGATGGTAGTAGCTAGCTAGACGGACTTGGAAAAACCGTACCACCATGCTACCAAACAGTATGTCATGATGTTTTCCTTCATCGAAAGCTCTGATTCAGTTAGTAGGATTCAAACGTACTTCCATCGACGCGCTGTCGAAGCACGCTTTAATGGTGGCCACGCTGAAACTATTACTGGTTTCAGCATGAATGGGTCGGCTCGCCCGGGGTAGACCACTCTCTCATATAAAACCGACGTAGAATGCTTGCATTGTTGCGTTTCGTTCGGTCAATGAGAGCGCCGGAGGCCCACCTCCCCTCCCCTCTCCTCTCTCCTCTCCCTCTCCTACCTGTAACCCTTCCCCCCCTAAGGGTAGCAACGCATTTGCGGCTCCTCTGGTGGTATTAGTGCCCATGGACGGTGGTAATCACTTAATAGCAGGTGGCCAAACCAAAAAAACCCCTACCAAATAAGGCATTATGTCTTCAGGAGATCTTTATATACATAGATAATAATATTAAATATACTAGATCCAGTCACCTCTTCCATTCCTCAAGTCAAAACCGGTATACCAATTCTTTACATAGGAAGTAAGTTGAAATAAGACTTGTTCTACAAAGTAGTAAAGATACAGTAATTGTATAGAGGTCTGTGAAATATGATATCCACAGCACAGAAAAAAATCAAGTACAACGTTTCAGCTGAAGAGCCCATTAATCAACATTCAACCACGACGTGACATTTTTATAATCAACGCTGTTTCACGAAATAGGAACATTAAACACAGGTTTTCTTAAAACATAATAACTATATAAACAATGTTCTGGTTTATTCTGCGTAAAGCTTTAGTTGGATCCCAAAAACATATTTTTAAAGTAATACAAATGACTCATGATCATAAAGTTAGATTTAGCAATGTAAATGAAACATATATTAACATTAGTGCGTTTATTTTTATTTGTAATACAGATTTTACAAAAAATTTTGAAAGTAAAATATCTCAAGCAATACTATTCTTCAAAACTGTAGCATAAATAATTATTTCTAATTGATTTCTTGTTAATTACAGGTTAAACTACTTGATATTAATAATATACTTGTAGTGACAGTAAGCGATGCATTTCTGGATGACGAACAGACTATTTTGACAGAATTAAGCAAAGCTGTGGGATACGATGTCAAAGTATTAAGGTCTACAGTAACATCCCAAAGTTTCCAATCAGATGAGACACGGAACTCAAGGAAGATACGCGAAACAGGCGCAACCGGTGCATCTTTGCAGCTATATATTTATGGAATAATCGAAAGAGTACCGGTTTCGGTCGATCGACTCGCTGCGTAAGATTTTGACAGATATTCGATTCAATGCACCACACCTTACTGTGTAATAAAACGAATGTTTTACTGTTTTCAGTGATGTAAACAACAATGTAATAATAGCGGTCAGTATAGTGAGCACAGTATCGTTGGAGGATCATCTCGAAGGTCAAGAGATATGCGTCATTCCAGGACGTGATACTGGCTTGTTGGTAGCGACAATAATACTCAGTATTATACTTTTTATACTAATCGTGTTGATTATTGTATGGTTCATACTCAGTCGGTAAGTAAATATTTATGTAAAGAGGTTTTTCTAAACTTATAAAGAGAGGTTTTTATACAATACTTTTATTTTCAGAAGAAAGAAGGAGAATTATGAACAATTTAGTGACCAGAACAGTTTAGCATCGAGAAATGAATCACTCGGTCAACTGCCGAAACCGGACAATTTAAGCAAGCCACGTCTAAATATAGAAGATCTCAAGAAAAGCGAAAGAAGATTACAAGAAATGTTAGATGCTCCTCTTGAAGAAGTTATACCGCACAGTTCACGAGCAGAAGGTCCTTTTGAATCAATATTAGATATACCCACAACAGAACCTCACGCCCCGATAGTCATACAATCAATTGATAAATTAAAAGATGCTACCGATGAATCGGAAGACGATGAGTTTGGTGAAACAAATAAAGCTCGTAGAAAATCAGTCGTAACTTTTAATGAGAACGTAGAAAAGATAATACACGTGGAGGACAATGATGAACCGAGTATACATCCGGGCTATGAGGTATATAAATTGTAAACGTATACATACGTAACGCATTTACTTCGCAATTACCTACATCAATAAACCATGAGAAGATACATATACCTTGAAATGACATTTCATTTATCGTCTGGCACAATTTTGCTTGATGTTAATCATTGACTCGGTGTGTCTCAAAATTGTAACTCACTAAGCCTATACAGTACTTACTTATGAACACAGAACAACCGTTTTTAAAGTAAGATCTGTGTTGTAAGTTTGGACCTTTACAACGCATACAAGCCCATTGGTGAAGATTATTGTAGATATCATCTATTTTATAACTTAGGAAGAAAAAATACATACTTTTGTACCTTTATTACATATCATGCTAAATAGTTGGCTACATATAAAAAATAAAATAACGGTGTTATCGTTCTAAAAACAGCTAGTGGCAACAACTGTTAGCTCTACCGCCTAACATGCTCCCAAAACATTTTTTTTTGTCATTAAAATCTAAATTTGGCTTAACTACGGCATGGCATTGTCCTCTTAATGGACAAAATCAAGATAACAGCTAAGAGTTCCAGTCCCACGATGCGGTAGGTGTTCCAAGTATTACGCCATCGCTATACAACACAATCGATGAATAAGAAGAATGCCGAGTTCCCAGTTCCGAGTTGCGGCAGGTGTTCAAGCATGCGAGTCAGCAATTTCCACAAAAGGTGTACAAACTTAGTGGAAACGTTCGGTGGTCCGACACCTCCGTTCCCACATTGTTCATGTATAAATACTTGGACGAAAACAACGGAAAGAAGTGTTAACTTAATATCGGGAGCATTCACTTGCTGTTAGTTTAGGTTTAGTGTGAGAGTAAGCCTAATATCGGCGACAATCTCTAGTTTTAGAACCATTGTGTAATTTCATTTAATAAATTAATTTAAAGTAATTTGGTTTTTTTTGGATCCTCCGGCTCTGACCTTCGTAATTTGTTGCTATATCCACATGTAAATAAATAAATATGTCGAGGTTCGGGTTGATACTCCACCGGTCAAACCGCTAGACCACCACGACATTTTTTTGTAATTTTTTTTTTAAAGCGTTATTGGCTTAGTTGTTACCTTCCTCGGACACTCCGTCGATGAACGCAGATTCGAATTCTAGTATTTGAATCGGAGTTTTCGATGAAGGAATACATCGTGATGAAAACAGCATGGTTATAAGGCTTTTTTTTTTTCGAACTGTCTATGCTATTGACCAAGCAAGGTCTTAACAGCTACACCGGACTACTAAGGCGAGCGCTTAAGACACTCAGCCGATTTTATTTTGACAACTAGCTCAAGGGTGCGCGTCACACCTCGGTTTTGGCTGTTGCCTGATACATGCAATTCGCAACCTATGTGAGCTAAGCTAAGATAAGTATTCATACATATATGAGTTGTTGAAACATATATGTGTACCAAGCATACATAACTCAATAACTCTTATATATATTTCGTATCGGATATGGTTATAAGGCTTTTTATAAGTCCGCTTGGACGAGTTAAAGTTATTTGGGAATTTTCTCAGATTTATGTTTTAGTTACTCTATTCTTTTTACAGCAGCAGTATTGAACACGGTGTCAAGAATATCATACCTTGGTGAAGACTGTTACTTACTGATCTGCCTTAGCCTTAGAGTAGTTATCTAATTTAGTGTCGAAGTCGAAACAATGAATCTACAACCTCTATGAATAAAAAGTTTATTAACACCTCATAAACAGCGCTGTAGATGATTTTGGCAACAGGCTTGCAGGGTGATAAAGTTTCTTCTAAGTTTTTTCATTGTGCACATGTGAAGTGGATGGGACATAATACCTCGTCGCATCAATTCTAAGATGCCACATTAACTCCATGTAAAGTTCTAATAGAACATTGAAATTATCACAATAAACTTGTAACATTACTACCGACTCGACAATGGCAGTAATAATTCAGAAGATTGGATGCCAGAAATAAAATTTAAAAAAAAACATTTACGTTTCCCTTCAGCTCATAACAGGATTCGAACCTACGTCTCTTGAGGCCATCGCTTATATCTGTATGTTTAATTTTTTAAATGATTAAATATGGAATAAGGGTGCCCCAACCTCCCACTCTATGTGCCCACGTCGTTTAACTGTGGTCGGGCTTAACCGTATGTGTATCAGGAATTTTAAACGGCGCAGTAATCCCGGTTCGCCCTTATTTTTATTGTTCTACTCGCGAATTTGCATTCATAATTTATTTCGTTCGGCTAGCGTTTAAAGATACCGCACTGAGTTATATTGTCGGCGTGGATCCGCTGGGTGATTCTGTTCCGCAAAAGTCAAAACATCTTTAGGCGCGTTGAGGAGTATTTTTGAGAGGACAATAACTTATGATTTCATGTTAATAAGCATGATCGATCGTATTACGCTCGAGTGGCTTGCGTCAACTAAGCGACGCTTAATACAGCGGCCTATGTACATGTAAAATTGATATTTTACCGTTTACCATGTTTGATTGATTATTGCTCCGAGTGATAATAGATGTAAAAACCAGAATAATGTTAATAAATTCAATATATACATCATTAAATTTAAATATTGTATGTAATTCACACTAAGATTAAACTAATTAAAAAAACTAAAATATACATTTATTTCTAATTTACACTATTCTCAATCCAAATTTATGAAATTTTATTTTCTGTTTTTTAGTTAGATTTTTTTATGAAAGCGTGTTTTTTTAGTTTTACAATTATTTTTTATTTTTTTGGTTAAATTTTTTTATCTTTTTTTTTTGGGTTATTGCATTGTCATCGACCTTTGACAGGTGTGCAAAGTTTGAATTAAATGTGATCGTTCAAAATAGTACAAATAGAGCTCAAAGGGGTCGGTTACATAACATACAGGTGAAGCTAATAAAAGCGTGTTAAAAAGAGGACACAATTATTTCATTGTTTTCACTTCTGTCGGCATATCTTATGACTGCCTCGACTGTTTTTTTTTTCGATTTAACCACACTTTGATAAGGTGTAAACACGTCTCAAGACAACACGATATGAAAAAGTGTTATGCTTTCACGCCTTAAATATACTCAACCGATCATCATAATATTTTGCATACACGTAGTCAGGAATATACAAAAGAACATAGGATACCTTTCATCTAGAAAAAATACTGTTTCTGAGGGATACATAAAATCTTCATCCGCGACCGAAGCCACAGGCAAAAGCTAGTAACTTATATTAACACTAGCTGTGCCCGCGACTCCGTCCGCGTGGAACCTAATGTAAAAAAGACAGCGTCCAAGTCTTACTTATCTACGTTTCTCTCGACTTGTGTGGCGTCATCATTAAAATTAGAATAACTTTTGATAGAGTGGACCGATTTTAATGAAACAAAGACCAAGTAATACCCGAGAATATATTTTATAATGTTCTTTGTGAGGTTTTATGTGAACCCAGTGCTCTAGCAGTGATGCGTATTCATACAAACAGACAGACAGACATTTCTAAAAATTATTGAAATGTATTCTATCTGTATTCTGTATTCCTAGACACCTGCAACAATTTTTTTAACGAATATCGAAAACCTACAAACACTTTAGATTTACATTCCTATTATATGTATAGCATATAGAAGACGAAGATAACATAATTTTGATTCAATTTAATATATACTAGTGGGCGTTCAGAGGTCGACATTCGACCTTAGTTCATTGATTTTTTAAAGTTTGAACTTTATTAGAGTTCTTTTGTCAACTTACTTTTATAATCAAAGGTTTTTATAATGGTTACTCATTTATTATAATAATAATTGTAAGAGTAAGAGTAAAAGAATACATACAGTCAAGCAAAGCAAACTCCTTCACAACCTTTTTTGAAGTCCTTTATTGACAGATGTCAAAATGTCTTTTTTATTTACATGTGTGTATATGTTGTGTAAAATTGAAATTGAAGCAGTAGTGTGAGTAATGCATATTTTAATTAATTTAATGTACTTCTAATGCATTTTATATAAAATAAATAGCTCTCTGCGCTTCTGCTCCATATAAACTTTAACTATGCCAAATTTCACGTTCATCCGTTCGGCCAATTACGTTAAAAAGGGATACAAAATTTAAGCTTCACGTATTAATATATAGATAATATAAACTGCAAGCACGAACCGACATCTGTTTATTCAAATGTGTATGAATAAAGTATACTACAGCAATACTCAGAAATAGAAGATACTAGAAATTCCCACAGGTTTACTTACGTTAATATATATTTGTCCTATCCGCAGAAAACAGTACATTTTCTGGGTGGAAGGGTACTTTTCTTTACCTCTGACAATGTGTATGCGAAATTTTATAACGATCGGTAGAACACCGATAGACGGTAGACACAGTCAAGACGTGAAAGTATAACAAACAAAATCAAATTTACAATATTAATTAGGATTGTTATCAAATATTTTTATATTTTATTCCTAATCAGTAATAATACTTCTCTCGGTTTCTGGTTTTGTAACGATAAATCTCATTTCGATACCTCTTCCAATCACCCTTTTCCTTTTGCTCTTTTAAAATAAACGACACTACATTTACCGTGTAAATTTATTCTTAAGTGATCCCCTGATAGCAGTTATATTAAATTAAATTATAAGAATTGCTGTGGTTAATAAAATACAAGTAAGTAATAATGATCTCATAAGATTATTTGTGTCACTCCTTATATATATATACTAAGTCTGGCCATAAATACTGTTACAATTAAAAATAAACAAAATATTACATTTGGATTTGGAATCTGTCATTTTTATATGATTATTCATTGAGTTTTATCATTTTATATATATATATATATATATATATATACTTAGTCTGGCCATAAATACTGTTACAATTAAAAATAAACAAAATATTAGAGGAGAAGGTGGTAATGTGGCCCCCTACTTTGTTTTTGAGTAGTAATGTGAAAATTAAAAGGAAAACATAGGTAATGAATACATCATTTCTTTTCTCATTTATTTGCCAATACAAGGCACAATATGGAATAAATAAAAATGCAGAAGATAATTCCAAAATATTATAATGTGAAAAAAATGGAGATTTGACACTTTGAGATCAAGTGAGGGTTATATGGCACCCAGGGGGCCAAATTAAATATATTATTATACCTAACGACAAAAATCGCAAATATAATATTCGCCTTCAGGGCCCGCGCAGTCAGTATGAGCCCATAAGTTACAGCTTTGGCACTTAATCCACTCCTCACCACGTCTGTCGCTGGAGAAATTATTATCACAAAATATACAACTAGTATCCGAGTCTTCAGGTACTACAGATGGAGAGGTATTTTCATCACATCCCGAAGAGTCGCTTTCTACAATTTCTTCATTATCGGAGCTGCTGCTGGATGTTAAATCTCTTTGGTGCCAAGTAAAACCATTAAAGTTATCCTCTCTATTATCCCGTCCACGTCGACGTCCACGTCCGCGGCCACGTCCGCGGCCACGTCCGCGGCCACGTCCGCGTCCACGTCCTCGTCCACGAGTGTCTGCCGAACGCAAAGATTCATATAATCGGTTTTTGTAAGGTGACGATGTTAGAACCTTCGCTGCTGTAGTTTTTCTTCCACGATTAGAAGTTTTAGTCTTAACCCCAGGAATCTGCTGAATGTGTTCTGGTAAAATAACATTACATTGTGGGTCTATTAATGCTGAACTCACTCTTGGAACGCTGTGGTCAGAAACCACGCTTATTTGTGGATCCTCTGGAGTGTGAGATAACTTATTTCTGTCCTGATCACTATTTGATGCTTGTGCAATAAAATCTACTTCTGTAAAAACTTGTGGATTGAACGGGTATATACCAGTCGCACGAAAACCGTTCACTGCAATTTCTCCTGTAGTGCTTTTAAGATATGCGCGACCAAAAAGCTCAGCAATATCATAAGCCTTCAGCATTCTATCAGAATGAAGCATAAACTTGCGTATTTCCTCACTATAGTGGCTCTTAAGAGCGCCCATGAAAGTTTTATCTAGAGGTTGAAGTTTGTGAGTTGTGTGAGGTGGGAGACTGATAATAGTGACATGTTTTTCGCGTGCCAATTCCAATACATCTAAATTGCGTGTATGACTGTAATGCCCGTCAAGAATTAGCAATACCGGTGAAACCTCAGTAGGATTTGTTTTTTGAATGGAATGTCTGAACCATTCGGTAAACAAGTTGGTTTGGATCCAACCAGATGGATGAACTTTGCCAATAGATCCTGGTGGCGCACCTTTCATCAGAATGTCTGTATAATTTTTACGAGGGAATATTAACATAGGTGGTACATAGCTACCTGATGGACTCATGCAACAAACAACTGTGCACAGTGATCCTCGTTCAGCAGCAGTCAAAGCCCCTATCTGTTTTTTCCCTTTTTTACCTATCACATGTGGAATTTTTGACTGTACGATTGTCAATCCAGTCTCATCAACATTAAAAATTCTATCTGGCGGGTAATTCGCTTTTGTCATTTCAGCTTCCAATATATCAAAGAAATTTTTAACCGCTTCACGGTTAAACCCTTGAGCACGTGCATATGAAGTTCCTATTGGTCTACGTAATGATAATACATCTTTATGTCGCCTTAAAAAGTGATTTTCCTGCTACTTCATTTCTGAAGCTATTTCCGATTTTATTTTTCAATGCTAGTTGAAAAGCCATTTTTCGGATATCCATCCTTGTAAGTCCATAATACCTAGACTCCATAGACAAAATATATTCTACTAATTGTTCTTCCAAAAAGAGTGGAAGTATTGGTTTTCTACCAAGAGGCTTATGCACAAGTAAATCTAAAGATTCTTGAGAGTCTTTCACTAATCTTTTTAATGTAGACCTAAGTACGGAAAATGTTTTTACCGCCTTTTTATAGCCCATGGTCTTGCTTCTCACTGCTTCAATAGCCTTTTTCATTTGGTCAGGACCCCAAGCTTTTCTTTTCTTAGAAGATGGAGACATTATATTTTGTCGAGGCATCTGTAAGTTAAAAAATAAATATCACTCATGAATATTATATGGCCCCCGGGACCATAATACAACCAATATGAGGGGGCCAAATTACCAGTACTGTGGAATCTACAAATCAATCTCTAAAAATATGTAACATCAAATATTTTGCGTACGTACCTTTAAAATCCAATAGGGAAACGTTAATCGAACACAATATCCAGATCTCAGATGCGTAAACTCGGTATTTCTAGAATTATGCAATTAAACTCAACACTATAACAAAGTTTTTGCGAGTAAAAGTTCAAACTAGCTCGAATTACAAACGCGTGTGCTGCCCTCGCTTAGTTTTTTTGTGCATTAAATCGAAATTGTCATTGATGCTTCCCGTTAAAAAATTGTTTCGCTAGATGACGTTATTCTAAACTAGAAATATCGAAGGGGGCCAAAATACCGGCGGGGGTCACGTTACCACCTTCTCCTCTACATTTGGATTTGGAATCTGTAATTTTTATATGATTATTCATTGAATTTTATCATTTTGGCGCCAATACATTGTACAATATTTTGCGATATTAAAATGGAGTGGGGTGATAAAGAGAACCGAATCGCTGTGATTGTATTACACAAAGTAGGTATGGAGCCAAATGCAATATTTAAAACTCACCATAATCTTGGTATTAGTAAAATGTTTGTGTACCAGGCTATTAATAGGCTAATAGGTACAATGAGACCGCCTCTGTTTGTGACAGAAAAAGATCTGGCCGTCCACGCAGTGTTCATACGAAAAAGGTGGTCAAAGCAGTAAGGGAAAGAATTCAAAGAAATACTGTCCAAAAGCAAAAGATTTTATCTCGGGAGATGAAGATAGCACCTAGAACCATGTTGCGTATTTTAAAAGATGACTTAGGGCTTGCAGCCTATAAGAGATGTCCTGGTAATTTCTTAACTGATAATTTAAAAAAGAATAGGGTGGTAAAATCGAAACAACTACTGAAGCGGTACGCAACAAAGGTCAGTATATGGTCTGGTCACATACCCCCTAATAAGTATCTTGTTATGATAGCGAAAAAATATCTGCTTTATCAAGTTTGTCACTCTATGGATGATTTTTATCATATGTTGTGGGAATGGAGCCACACCAAGGAATGACCCTCTTCAAATGAAAGAGAGAAAATGCTCTTAGAGTCCTTGAGATGTTAATATTATATTGGGAAATCCTGTACCTCTAATATGGCTCGAATTATTTATAAATATGTTTTCTTAATCTCTAGATGTGAGAATCAAGTTTAATGATACATGAATCTAAGGGAGTTACTCTAAGAGTGAAATCTATAGAGCGCACTCAGACTTATCTCAGTCTCAAATTCAGAATTTAAATTTATAGTCTCAAGCTTAGCATTCACTTACCTTGAGAAAACTCACTCATAGTCATATTTGGTTTATTAAAAAATACTTCAAAATATCGGTCATATCAAGTTGAGATGGTTGTTTTATCAATTACAGATATTCCTAATATTGATAGGGGTATTGGTATCAATTAAAAGTTGCATCCTTACAGATGACCATTAGAAATTGGCTGTTCGGAAACACAGAATTACAGTCACATGTGGCGTATTAAAAAAACAGTAATATCAAATGTAGGTGCGTAATATATCACTTATTTAATCTTATTTATCAACCATCAATTATCGACATTTTTATGTATTCTATCGAAATATCTATATTAATTAAAACTTGCAACCTTTCATGTGCTCATTAGAAAATGGCCTAATAAATTCTGTACTAACCATATACCTAGTCTTGCCATAAATACTGAAACAAAGAAAAAAAAATTCTATTGCAAATAACATTTATTACTTTTACAGTGTGTTAATTTAATACATAAATATAAAATATTTCTAATGAGCACATGAAAGGTTGCAAGTTTTAATTAATATAGATATTTCGATAGAATACATAAAAATGTCGATAATTGATGGTTGATAAATAAGATTAAATAAGTGATATATTACGCACCTACATTTGATATTACTGTTTTTTTAATACGCCACATGTGACTGTAATTCTGTGTTTCCGAACAGCCAATTTCTAATGGTCATCTGTAAGGATGCAACTTTTAATTGATACCAATACCCCTATCAATATTAGGAATATCTGTAATTGATAAAACAACCATCTCAACTTGATATGACCGATATTTTGAAGTATTTTTTAATAAACCAAATATGACTATGAGTGAGTTTTCTAACTTTTTGAAGTTATTACTTATTTTGGCGCGTTAGGGCAAAATGATGAGAGTAAATTTTTACGATGCGAGCGCACATCGTCACGAAAAACCGACACCTTTCGGGATCAGCCTGTGCATATCCAGCTTTTTGCCGGCCGGCATGACAGCGGCGACCGGCGATGGATAGTGTATCACTCGATGGTCGCCATTGTTTTTGGATTATACTGTGCTTACGATCAGACATAGAGCAGTCACTTGCCATGTTACAATAAAAAAAAATGTGTACTTCTGTACACGCGTTAGAAGTTATACTTCATTGGCGTAACAAGATAAATATCTTTTCATAATTTTTATTTAACTTCTAACGCGTGTACAGAAGTACACATTTTTTTTTATTGTAACATGGCAAGTGACTGCTCTATGTCTGATCGTAAGCACAGTATAATCCAAAAACAATGGCGACCATCGAGTGATACACTATCCATCGCCGGTCGCCGCTGTCATGCCGGCCGGCAAAAAGCTGGATATGCACAGGCTGATCCCGAAACGGGATTCGCAGAAGCGAATCACTTTCACGGGCTTATTCGCCATATACATGGTGGTTGCGACCCAGTCAGGTTTAAAACCCTACCATCCCATTATTCAGTAGGGTGCACCACGTGCAGGTGAGGTTGCCTTGGGTATCTCAAGTATTATGATGTTATTCGACAACCTTTACACCCCCCGTTTAGTTCGGAAATCGTAGCGGAATCAGATTTATACAAGTAAAATCGTATATGTATATACTTTTTAGAACGTTAAAACAATAATTTCTTTACATCCTACATCGTGCGTGACAGTTGCTTCGACCTTTGAAAAAAGACGTGCGGTTGGCACCAATGTGACGACGTTAGGTATATGTGTCATGGATAAGAACTGTGCATAATTAAAATATAACAGTTTTTGCAGATAATGAATACATTGACATAGTTTTCGATATTTAGTATTTTTCTATATCGGTATTGTTGTTTTTTTAGAAGCTTTTTTTATTACATCAATACAGATAACGATAATGTTCTCATAATTTCGTTGAATTTTCGATTTGCCATTTAAAATCACAAGCCTATTTGCATATCTGCGCTCCCAATACATTATTGATAATTTAATGTCTATTATCCGCAAAAACTTTGAAAGGCTGGATTTCATAAAAGGTGATCTAAGAAGATCTAAATACTAGAAACTGTGACAAACTGGTCGTCCTCTGTTTTAAACTCAGTAAGACCAGTTACAGTTTTTGAAGTGAAACTTCTAATGCGACTTCCAACAAGGTTGCGTTAAACGTCTAACGCTACCATGGAGGGGGTATGAAAGCACTGTTCCGTTAAACGCTCTTAGGGAGGGGGAATAGAAGGAGATAGAGCGAGAAAAATAATCAAACATTTCGTACCTTACTTTAGTTATCGTAATGTAATTGTAAATGTTATAAATTTGGATATTTCTCCACTGGAAATTGATAATGAAAAGATGTGATCAATTGTGAATTGTAAGCAATGTTAATAAAGTTTGTCTTAAAGAAACAATATGATTTCACTAAAAATCTATTTCTACCCCTTCCTAGTTTCATTTCCACGCACTATTTTTTTAGGTAATGTGTTAGGTTTTAAAACAAAATCCCAAACCATATTTTTTTTTTTAGAAGCTTTTTTTATTACATCAATACAGATAACGATAATGTTCTCATAATTTCGTTGAATTTTCGATTTGCCATTTATAATCACAAGCCTATTTGCATATCTGCGCTCCCAATACATTATTGACAATTTAATGTCTATCCGCAAAAACTTTAAAGGCTGGATTTCGTAAAAGATGATCTAAGAAGAAGGATCTAAATACTAGAAACTGTGACAAACTGGTTGTCCCATGTTTCAGACTCAGTAAGACCAGTAACAGTTTTTTAGGTAATATGTTTGGTTTTAAAACAAAAACCCCGGGGCATATTTCAAATTTATCGGACTGTAAGTTTAAGCACTATGTCGAGCGGGTTTTGATGTCAAAGGACTATTATAAAGTGGATTTGAATTATGGCGATATCTAGAATTGACAACACTCTCTGTGCATCCACCAAAAACGATTGTAGCATGTAATGTGTTTTAAATATATTAAAGAAATAAACCCGATCAAGTTTCTTCCCGGTTCTTCTCGATGACTGGGTTGTTTTTCAAACCGGTGGTAGTTTTGATGTTCATAGGCGCCTTCCGTAGGTCGAAATGGTACAAAAGTATCTTATTATTGGTTTAAGCTAGCTACTACCGCATCGTCAGTAAAATCGAAATGAAGCACATCACTTGATAAGCAATATATGAATTGCCGTTATAAAGTTTAATAAGAAAAACACTCAAAACAAACATTAAATTAAGCGGTACACCTTTACATAATGTCTATAGCTTTTCATTTATTTGAAATAAGGATACATACACGTACGCATATTTTTTAATATAAATATGTGCGAATTGATGTAATATTATCTTGAACGGCACTTAACATATCGTCAGTAGGCGACAATTATTGTTTGTTATTTGACCACATCCTAATAAGCAATCTTATTTCAGTTAAGTAAACACAAATGACATCATTTCGTCAATGTCGAGTCTCGTTTAGTTTGATCGAACCTTTTATTGCATCTTTTATTTATTCTTGTATAACGTATAGTTCTATGAATATTTCGTTTATACACTTTTATAAACAACTAGCTTTTTCGTGCTTTGCTTTGCTCGCTATAATATAGATTTTAAAAATAAATTATAGGTCATTTTATTCGCTGACCATACAGCTTTCTATAGATGATTTTTTAAATTGGTTAAATTTTTTTTTAGTTTATTCATTAAAAACAAAAATCAAATCATTTATCTTTATAATGACTATTATAAAGACCAAAACCGCGCACCCTTGAGCTAGTTGTGAAAATAAAATCGGCTGAGTGCCTTAAGCGCTCGCCTTAGTAGTCCGGTGAAGCTGTTAAGACCTTGCTGGGCCAATAGCGTAGTCAGTTCGGAAAAAAAAACCAAAACCAAGACTAACTGTTTTCCCTTTTGGTTTTTTATACGATCAAGTAGTGTAAAACAAACTAAGTGAATTATATTTTTTATTACACATTTGACGACCTTACTCGTATTAATGCGGCCTGGGATGATATCAGGCTAAATCTAGTAAAGGTAGAAAAGGGTCGAAAAGCTTTCAAGCCTAATTCAATTTAAGTCACTGTGAGATTCAAAATATTAACTGCAGACGAAGTTTCAGTAATTTTAGTAATAGATTTTTATATGAAAATACCGGTTCTTCATTGGAAATCATTTTAGTACAAAAATAAGTTTTAAAACAACACCCACGTTTTATGTCAAGGCCTTTAGTTATCATTTACAAAATGTAACCAAAAATGGAACAATAATTTTTGTATCATACTAACTAAGAATCCTGTGCGAGATTCCAACCGACAATGCTCAGCACAGTGACAACAACGAGGAGGCCGTGTAAATCAATGTAGAGACCCTCCCGATGAAATAACGGCGGTGAACGATCAGTACCAGCCTGTCTCTCCAAACAGAGCGTGCTCACGCCCACGCCCGCGTAACCCCAGATCACGCCGCCGTAGTCTGGGGGTAAATTTAGCTCCCGCACACCGAGGACAGGCAGGAGGAGAAGGCGCTTCGCCCAACTCCTCCTGCCACCGTAGCCGGACCTGAGGGGATGGGCCGGGGGGCCCATCTCCTCATTGCACAGGTCCGGCGGACGAGGGGGGGCAGCCGGTGTGTACCCGGTCTGTCCCTCTATAGGTAGGAGCCCGGCGGTCACCTTCCGCCGGGCGGACCGTGGGGGCGGCTCTACAAGGTTGATTAGCTTGTTCGATCCCTTGCTGCCCCCACAAAACGGTCTGTCGGTACACCGTGGGGTTTTAGTCTGTGCGAGTCGGACATAACCCACCCTCTCCCCCGGGGGGGTGGCGTATCCATAAAAAAAAAGAAGATAGGTCGCGAATTGCATGTATCAGGCAATAGCCAAAGCCGTGGTGTGCCGTGCACCCTTGAGCTAGTTGTCAAAATAAAATCGGTTAAGTGCCTTAGGCGCCCGCCTTATTAGCCCGGTGAAGCTGTTAAGACCTGCTGTAGTCAACTTTTTCTATTGTTAGTGTCGTTTTTTCTACAAACGTAGAATAAGTCGAAAGATAAAATTTTTGAATTTTTTTTTATCTTGTTACGCCAAAGAAGTATAACTTCTAACGCGTGTACAGAAGTACACACACACTTTTTTTATACTAGATGATAAATAGGTACAAGAAACACCACAGCTACGCCCTTTTGTCCTGTACAAAATTGGTTTTTATACCATAGAACTAAGAAAATTAAGTAACAGACAAAGCAGAGCTTAAATAGTACCTACGTTTAAAAAATTATCCCCTATGGGAATTAAGCACGAATACTGTGTCTAAGAAATCCTTAGTAATATAACATATATAAAATTGAGTTTGTTTGTTTGATAATTTTTCACGTCTAACTACTCATCCGATCGCCTTAATACGGACACACGTTGTCACAGGTTCAGAAATAAATATAAGATACCTTTCAACAAGAAAGAAATGTACTGTTATTTTTTTATTATTATAAGGGGGCAAACGAACCTGATGGTAAGTGATCAGCGTCGTCCATGCACACTAGCAGTACCAAGTCGCAGGGAGTCACAAGTGCGTTGTCGGTCTTGTAAGGAAGTGTAAAAAACTAATTTATCTTAATAACTGTAATAACATACTGTTGTCTAGGAATAGATTAAATATACATAAAAGCTAATGACGCCGCGAGGTGGCAAACGAACAGGTGGATCACCTGATGTTAAGTGATCACCACCGTCCATGGACACTAACAACACCAGAGGAGTCGCAAGTGCGTTGTTACCATTTGGGGGGAAGGGTTAGGGGAGGGAGAGGGAGAGAAGAGGGGAGGGGAGGTGGGCCACCGGCGCTCTCACTGACCGAACGAAACGCAACAATGCAAGCACTGTTACTTCACGTCGGTTTTTTATGAGAGGGTGGTACACCGGGCGAGCCGACCCATTCATGCTGAAACCAATAATAGCTTCAGCGTGGCTCTACCACTAGCCTCCACTAGCCTAGTAATGGAATAAATATAATAACTCACTTCTAAAAATGTAGAAAAATATACCTCTATCAAATAACAACATCACAAATATGTATATTTAATTGTTTGTTAAATAAATTCTTCTATTTGATTTGTAGTACAAACGTTGATATGTATAAAAGTGTTTTGAGATTTCTAAAAAAATTGCTCTTACTAAACACGATACATTCCCATTTACTATTCAACACTCATTCACATCTTGACAGTGCCTTTCAACCCGCTGGTCGTCGCTGAGATACGAGACAAATCCACAATAAGAAGCACCGAACCGACGTGCCTCGCCTATAAAACGCTCAGTTCCGCGATACAATCCACTTCAGGCGGTAAACATACAAAAAATATGTATGTATTTCACATTCACATATAAATGTTAACACGTTAACAAGCGCTACTCTATATATTATAATCCGATTGCATTATTCGAAAACAATAGAAAAATATTTATACATAATGAGATTTTTGTAATACAAAAAATGATTACTAGATATATCAATCTAAGAACACAAGCTATCTCAATATGAAACTTCGTTATATATATTTTTTTATATCATAAGAGGCAACGAACGTGTGGGTCACCTGATGTTAAGTGATCACCACCGGCCATAGACACTAACAAAGGAGTCGCCAGTGCGTTGCCAGCCTTTGGGGGTTAGGGAAGGGAGGGGGGACCAAATAGATCTAAGGAGGCTCCATGGGGTTTTAGTCCGTGCAAGTCGGAAATACCCCACCCTAGCTCCCCGGCTAGGGTGAATATCCGTAGGGATTTCCCCATGTAAAAAAAAGGAAGGGGAGAGGAGAGGGGAGGGGAGATGGGCCTCTGGCGCTCTCACTGACTAACGAAACGCAACAATGCAAGCACTGTTACTTCACGTCGGTTTTCAATAATAGGGTGGTAGTACCCCAGACGAGCCGACCAATTCATACTGAAACCAGTAATAGCTTCAGCGTGGCTCTGCCACCTATAAAATCGTTTATAAGCTTTAGTTGCCACAACTTCCTAAATTTTACAGGAAAGTAAAGGTTTTATCAAAACTGGTGTACACCTAGTGGTTGAAATTCGAACATAATTAATTAACTATTCAAGTTTAAATATTATGGGAAAAAAAAGTATTTTCCAAAAAATTTTCTTGACAACACCAATGTTTTTCAACGTTTACTATACAAAAACAATCGGTTTAGAAAGAACAAAGGAAAATTTACTTCACTGTTTACTCTCTGCCTGTTTATCTTATTAAAACTTCTTTAGAATATTCTTAGGCAGTTTACTAAAACATCATATTCCGAATGTTACTATTTTATACTGAGATTTAAAAAAAAACAGCGAACGTCAATTATTTCTATCACAATAATTGTGTTTGATCTACGGATTTAAAGAGGTGGTAGAGCTACGCTGAAGCTATTACTGGTTTCAGCATGAATGGGTCGGCTCGTCCGGGGTAGTCAAAATAAACATCGTTTGAATGTTTATATCCGCGTTGTCTTTTATACGTAAAAAATTGATCACGAAATATTCGTTGAAGCTAGTATATAGTAGTAGTAGTATGAATACTCAAATACTTAAAAGTACGGTACGGGGTAGTACCACCCTCTGATAGAAAACCGACGTGAAGTAACAGTGCTTGCATTTTTACGTTTCGTTCGGTCAGTGAGAGTGCCGGACAACCCACCTCCCCTCTCCCTCGTCCCTTTTCCACTCCCCGTCCCTCAAACACCGGGTGGCAACCCACTTGTGACTCTTCTGGTGTTGTAACTGTTTATGGACGGTGGTGATCACCTAACATCAGGTGACCCACATGTTCGTTTGCGTCCTATGATATAAAAAAAAAGATTATTTTGTACCTGTAAATGATAACAGACTTGTTTATACATATTTATAACTATGAAATAATTATTGGGTACCGTACCGTAGTAAAACTAATAGCATAAGATCTTTCTCAACTTTTCGTGGTACATTAATTATAATGCAATCACGAGATAAACCGCAACATTAGTTTGAAACGCTTGTTATTTAAAAGTAAGTTCTTATTTAAGGTTATTGTTTTGAAAACACGGTTAGTTATCACGTGTCATCTATTTATCTATACTAATATATAAAGACTAGCGGTTACCCGCGTCTCCGCACGCGCTTTTTAAAAATTTATTAAAGAAATGTAAAATTGTAAGTGGGTGTGTACATTACAGAAACGCTTTTTCAACTCAAAATATGTAACTACGACACGAACGCCATCTACTGGTAACATGTAACGTGTACATTAGATATATGAATACTAATAGTATATCGAATGGGATGGGATTTATCATCAGCAACATACCTGGAACTTCAACCTACTATATACCAAACTCAGTGCTCACTAACACTATATAAGAAAGTAATGAAAATTATAAGCTATACATTATCGAACAATATATCTTAAATCTTTTATTTTATAGATAGATATAATATGCCGTATTGTCGATATACTTAAGTTATTCTTATACGTTGCTATAATAACTGAGTTATGTAGAAGCAAACGTGGTAAATAAAACAATATGGCCGCCAAATTGACCAAAAAGATGATATAATTCATATTACATACAAATATATGTCTTTCAATTATGTATATTTATTTTTGGAGTCAGTAAGGCACACGTCTCACGCAGTTGTAACATATTTTT
>MU159455.1:141630-164711 GCA_015888305.1 Antheraea pernyi | reverse complement strand
CTGTTACCCGCGACTTTGTCTGCATGAAATTTAGCAAGATTTCAACTCATTCTTTATTTTTAATAAGAGCAATAATTATCAGCTTATTGTTTACAATTCGACATTATAATTATTAATAACATTAATGATATAGAGGTCTTCCTAAAAAGATCTTAGATTATAAACGTATTACGTAAAGTGTTCCAGAATATAATTTCTTGCGGAACAGACAAGCCTTTATTTTTTGTATAGTCACAAAATCTTAATTATAATAATGGCAATGTATATTAAATATAATGTAAATCTTAATAATAATATTTTAAGTGATTGTTTCGTTAGTTCCTTATACAGTGTAAGTGAGAACTGGGGTAGTTATATGATGGGGTAAGGTTCCAAATGTGTTGCTGATGACAAACTTCATTTGGCATGCTTTTTGTATTTATATATCTACTGTACACGTTACATGTTACTTTTAGTGGCGTGCGCGTCGTAATTACAATTGTCTTTAAAGAGCGTTTCTGTAATTGTGCATAGTATCACAATTCTATAATTCTTTAATACGATTAAAAAAAACGCGTGCGTAGCTGCGGCTACAGCTAGTAATTAAATATTAATAGTACTAAATATTACAGGAATTTATGTCTTCAACACCCATTCTAATTTTATGAATAAATAACCAACCTTCCGTATTGTATATAACGTAATACATACCATAAACGGTTATGACAAAGTCAATAATGTATTTTTATATTTTCTTATATACGATTATTTAAGAATTCGTTACTGTACCTCATGAATGACTTTTATGTCTGCTTCCTAAACAAATTTTATCGTATCACTGTATCCGACGAATGTGTATTTATAACATGAACGCTGTTAACTCTAATATGCTTTTGGTGTTTTGACCGACGACTACAGGTGGTCGCGGGAACGTGCTTAGAATCATATAAAAGTATCAGTGCTAAACTACATATGTATGTCTCAACTGGACAGTAGCTTAGTAGGACGAATTTAGCGATTTGTCTTTTAAACATTTGTATTGTGGATTTTTTTGTTCTAAGAATTATTTTTATCCGTGTTAAAGTGGCACGTGGCCTCGAATATATATGATCGAAAGTTATGATAAGATCCGTTGACAATTTCAACGGTTTTCTTCATTTATCTGTATAATCTATATAATCAGAAACAAAACAGTTAGGTATATCTTTCTTCTCTGTTGCTTAACAGATTTTGTACATATTTTAATTCTTTAGTGGATATTGACGAGCTTTAGTGTTATCAATGAGAAAACTGGAAAAAAAAATCGTTTTTCTTAAATATTAAAACTTAAAAAACATACTCAATTATGGTAGAACTTCGACCACTATTCTTAGACTTAGACCTAAATTTCTTTAAACCTTCTATTAAACAATTAGGTAAATCTTCTTTCTTTCTTCCTGAATGGATTTTGTATATATGTTTCTTTGTTTAGCAACTGTTGACGTGCTTTTGTGTTATATAGTCCGGTGAAGCTGTTAAGACCTTCCTAAGTCAATAGCGTAGTTAATACGAGAAAAAAAACTTTGTGTTAGAAAGACCTAAATTTGCAATGAGTTCATTTTTTGCATACAACGATGACTCGAAACCCTTTATTTATAGGTCTCTATTCGTCAGATTTCACAATCCTTATCTATTCAAAGAACCTACAGATTTTGTATATATGTTTCTTTGTTTATCAGCTGTCGACGTGCTTTCGTGTTATGTAGTCCGGTGAAGCTGTTGGTCAATAGCGTAGTTAATACGAGAAAAAAAACTTTGTGTTAGCAAGAACAAAATTTGCAATGATTTCATTTTTTGCATATCAACGATGACTCGAAGCCTTTTATTTATAACGTCTCTATTCGTCAAATTTCACAATCCTTATCTATTCAAAGAATCTACAATATTAGTACACTATCTATCAACAAAGCCTCGACAATACTGAAATTCATAAAGTTAATTAATTATGGATGATTTTCGACCACTAGTTTAATTAAATATGCAAACTATAAAGATGGTTACATACACTGTACACTCGCTGTGTAGTGAGAATTATTGTTTTTAATACTCGATTCTAATAAATTTGTGGGAATTTATAAATTGTAACTATTTCTAACAATTAATTGACGACTCGAGGATATTTCTATAAAGTGATACAAACCGATCGTACGACGCTTCTGTGGTAATATTTTCGCAAAGTATCGAGAGAGAAACCCTATGATACATTTATAAATCGGAAGATGTGGCTTTTTACACTTGAAATATGATGACCTTTACGTGTTAAAATACTAAAAAAACAATTTTCAAATATTGTGAATCATTATATACGTATTCCTTATTCTAAAAATAATTACTGTCTATATATGTCCCATAATTAGCGAGAAGGGAATAATGACCAGTCTAAATACGGCATCTTACATATGTAAGAACTTATAGATTTCGGTAGTTCCTTATTATATATAGGTACCAGCTTCTGACAGCTAACACGAGGCGGAAGCTCTCAAAAGGAAAAAAAACGATTTTGAAACATTCGTCATTGATGCTCCGTTCCTATTGGTCTTACCGTGATGATATATAGCCTATGGTCTTTCTCGATAAATAAGCTATCGAGCACTGAAAGAGTTTTTCAAATCGGACCATTAGTTCTTGAGATTAGCGCGTACAATCAAACAAATAAACAAATAAGCTTTAAAATATTAGTATACTCGTAGATTACTACTTTTCTCTCGTAATTACCTCGAGCCGTCATTCAAATTATAATAACTTTTGATAGCGTAGACCTTTTTTTTTCTCGAACTGACTACGCTATTGACCCGGCAGGGTCTTCACAGCTTCACCGGACTACTAAGGTTGGCGCTTAAGGCACACAACCGATAGCTTAGACCGATTTTAATGAAACAAAGACTAAGTTACTCTCGAGGATATGCTTTATGATTTTCTGAGGTTTTATTGTGAACTCAGGTATTTTAGCAGTGACGCGTGTTCATACAAACAGACAGACAGACATTTCTAAAAATAATTACTTAGTCCTAGACACCTGTAACAATTTTATTCACTAAAATCGAATAAGTACAGATTTATATTCTTATTAATCGTATAGATAGAAGATTGTAGATATAGAGACAGACAACGTTTTGTAGAGCCACGCTGAAGCTACTACTGGTTTCAGCATGAATGGGTCGGCTCGCCCGGAGTAATACCACCCTCTCACTGTTGATAAATTTACTGTTTCTAGCAAAAGTAATAAGAATACAGCTCCATTCTAGAGAACGAGAGTCTGGAGATCTGTAGTTCAGGTCTTTGAACCTTTTTCAGACTCCAGACCTCACATTAATTTGCACTATAAATTTACTGTTCCGTAAAATGTATACTATTTCTTTTTTTTTGTTCACAAACAATATTGTATAGTTGTAAGGATCTAATTGTGAGGTTAAATAAATAAATTTATTATTATTATTATGTACGTTTGCTTCCTATAATATATAAAAAAGACAAGATTACGATTTGCGCGGTGAGACTCCGCGCACTACATAATAGCGATAATGTACGTTTGCTTCCTATAATATATAAAAAAAAACAAGATTACGATTTGCGCGGTGCGACTCGGCGCACTACATAATAGCGATAATCTTATTGTCGATATTCGAGAATACATATCCTCATAGAATTAGACGGAATGCAAAAGAGACGGCATTACAAAAATGTTATATTATTGCATACAAGTAATGTATCATGCTGTCTCTTTTTAACAAACTTGTTGATGCTGTTAACACATGTGTTAAACGTGGTAAGTGCCATCACAGAATAACGCTTTTAACATTAATGTTATTTACATCCTGGATGTTTTTATTTATTTAAATTTTTTCATATTAAATTATTGCAAATTGAATATTGCTTTGAATCTACTAATAAAACCTGTTTTTGATTGCGACAAATTACTCAACTGAATATTTATATTATATTGAATAATGCAAAAATTACATGGAACAGAATGGCTGTTTCGAATTTTCACTCAAGCGTCATTGTCTTTAGTATCTGTAGGTGTACAGTTCGAATTGAACCAACACCTTTTATTAAATAATAATAACATGTTACTAAACATCTACTTACATAAATAAATCATTTTCCTCCGAGCGAGTTATTATTAGAAACAGTTATTAACCGTTACACGATGGTCGAACCGGAACATTTAATCAAAACGATTACTGTAATCAACATTTATTGTTTAAAAATATTCATATACACTCAGTCCAGTTTTTTATTAAGTTACAGGCTATAGTTTGACCTGTATTGAGTATGTACGATACCACGATTACCATCGATGTTCAGTGAGTTATTTGATAATTAAAGTATTGGAACAGACAAGGATCAGATAATTCTCTGAAACCGTGCTAGTTAACACGTTTTCCATAACTGATACTACAAGCGAAATATATCATTGAGGTCCATAACTTCATTATAGAATTATAATTCGCTCAAATTGAACCTCAATAGCTACAAAAATTATTGTTTGAAAAATAATAAAATAAACGCAATAGCGAATTATACCTGCACACAATATATAACATAATTTTACAATTTGAAACCTAAAAGCAATTTATTTACCTTTTTTGTATATCATTTTTAAAACCTGTCTCTTGTACCGTAAAGAGGGTGGTTAATTATAATCTGATATACAGATCCACAAATAAATAATTTTAATGTCATTTCATTAATGTAGAGAATTTTGAAACATGTAACTTAATCACCTTCATTATTTATATGTAACCTAAAACCTGAAGCTTTGACTAGCGGATATCGAAGACGATAGGTATCGTTTCCATTAAAATAAAAACGCTTTATCTGAAATAAAATAAACAGTTACATTTATATGTATAATTCTGTAAAAAGCGAAAATAATAAGTATAAAAGAATCGAAACCCGTTGCATAGTTGTGCTCAGAATATATTATTAGGAAAATAATATTTAAAGAACTACTGAATGCTATTTAACTGTAGAAAGTACTCTACTGTATCGAATTCCTTAAAATATTATTCCAAATTAAAAATATTTATACTGATTCTCGTTTTTTTTTTTTTTTTAACTTGGGGAAATCCCTTATGGATACGCCACCCTCCCGGGGAAGAGGGTGGGTTATGTCCGACTCGCACAAACCCCTCGGTGTACCGACAGATCGTTTTGTGGGGGCGGCAAGGGATCGTTCAAGCTAATCAACCTTCTAGAGCCGCCCCCACGGTCCGCCCGGCGGAAGGTGGCCGCCGGGCTCCTACCTATAGAGGGACACACCGGCTGTCCCCCCTCGTCCGCCGGTCGTCCGCCGGACCTGTGCAATGAGGAGATGCTCCCCCCGCGTAGCACACTCAGACAGCGGTATCTTCGACAGCGCCGCACTCGTGGCAGGCGGTGGTCGGCTCCCTGCGTGCGATCCGGTACAGGTACCACCCGAAACAACCGTGTCCGGTGAGTACCTGCACCAGTCGGAACGTCAGGGAGCCCCACTCCCTGGACATCCACTCCCGCAGGACCGGACGGACGGCGTCCACGGTAAACCGTCCAAACCGCTCGTCCGCCAGGTCCTGCTGACACCTTTCGACGGCGTCTCCTCTGAGACGCCGTATCTCCGCCTCTACCTCCCTGGGAGCCGGAGGCTCCCCCCTTCTTTTCTTCGCCGCCGTGAACTCATACACAGCGGCGAGAACTCCTGCCTCCAGCTCCCAGGGCAGGGAGCCGGCGAGTGTATGAAGTATTTAAGAAATGGAATAAACAATACACGCAGAACAAAAATAAAGTTTAAACTAGTTCGGTGAAGCTGTGAAGACCCTACCAGGTCAATAGCGTAGTCAGTTCGAGAAAAAAAAAAAAAAAAGTTTAAAGCCGGACTTTATTCCAAATAATGTGTATTTCCTCCGGCTTTTATTACTGCTTACGACTTCTCTCAAACGCGTATTTTTGATTCAACCCATGAGTACTCTATGATATTCATGTTAGGGTTTCTTGCTGGATATTCCGTAACGAAAATACCAGCTTCAATATTGTAATCTTCTACAATCCTCCCGACATCAACCGTGGCGTTATCATATGGTACATGAATATAATGTTTGGCAATGGAAATGAAGGATTCCATGTGAGCTTCAACACATTATTTGATGTAACGATGACATTTAGTACAGACAGACGTGGTTTAGATACGAAGGTATTTTGTTTCACCATCGGTGCCAATGTCCCACCAAACCGTCCATGAACCGCTAAAGTAGCTTAATTTTCTTCAGTGTAGCACAGTGTGCAACGGTCTTCCTTACTTCAGTATGACATCTTCCTTCCATCATCATTTGCAATTTAACTCTGATTTTAGAATGCAGTGGTGGTCTAGTGGTTTCGCCGATAGAATAGGTCTACCGGTAGGTGGTAGAGCCACGCTGATGCTACTACTGGTTTCAGCATGAACGGGTCGGCTCGCCCGGGGTACAACCGGAACCAGAACCAGGGGTTACAGAAAATCGACGTGAAGTAACAGTGCTTGCATTGTTGCGTTTCGTTCGGTCAGTGAGAACGCCGCAGGCCCACCTTCCCTCCCTACTCCCCATCCCCTCCCCCTCGCCACAAAATACAGGCTGGCAACACATTTGCGACTCCCATAGTGTTGCTAATTGCTAATTTGTCTATGGACGGCGGTGATCACTTAACATCAGGTGACCCGCCTGTTTGTTTGTCTCCTATGAGATATAAAAAAAACTGCTAGTTATTAAATAATGTATTTTTGTTTAATATATAAATAATCTTCAAAATTATTAAATTTTATAAACACTTCTAGAGTAAACTTTATTAAAAATTCATTGAACGAACTCATAACTGAAAAATACTCCTTGGTTGTATAGAATATAATATTTTAAATAACGCCCACCCTCTCACAGAAACACCGACGTGAAGTAAAATATGCAAAATAATTGAAACTTACATTATGCATATAAAGTCAGTAACCTGTATTTTTGCGAATAAAATACATAGCCGGCAATTTTTTACTGATTTTCCTGCTAGATTATTATCGCGATACCGGCTTACATCCCGGAGGTTGTGGATTTGAAACACAAAAAATTAAATGTCATAATTTTATCATAAATAAGGGATTCCCATAAAATATGATATTAGATTAAAATGCAAAGTAGTTGATGTAGGTGGATACCCTCTTTGTCGCCTATTTTAGGTCATTCACCCCTGCGAACAGCTATTTAGCAATAAATAGTTTCTAGCTTGTTAATGGTACATTTATAAAAAGTCGTCCACACCGACATGAATTTCTGGGGATATAATGTTTATACTTGTCTATACTAATATTGTAAGGGTGGAGAGTTTGTTTATTTGGTTTTTTTTCCTCGAACTGACTTCGCTTTTGACCCGGCAGGGTCTTCACAGCTTCACCGGACTACTAAGGTAACATACACAAGGGTGCACGCACACCTCAGCTTGGGCTGTTACCTGGAAAAAGACGCGTCTGTCCTAGCTAACTATTCTAAGCTATTCATACATATATACATTTGTGAACCATACAATCGAAATTGCATGATTCACAAATGAATACGTGTATATCGGATTGAGATGGTTGATCGCGCTTATCTCAAGAACTATATTAGTCTGATTTGAAAAATTATTTCAGTGTTGTCCAGCTCATTCATCGAGGGTGGCTATATATCATCACGCTAAGACCAATAGGAACGGAGCACCAATGAAGAATGTTTCAAAATAGTTTTCTTTTTCTTTTGAGAGCTTCCCCTGCGTGTTAGCGTTAGCCCGAAGTAACAGCTTTTTTTTTATTATTGCACGGCAAAATGACTGCACTGTGCCTGATGGTAAGCATAGTAGAATCCATAAACAAAGGCGACCACCGAGTGACACATTATTCATCACCGGTCACCGCTGTCATGCCGGCCTGCGAAAAGCTGGATATGCACAGGCTGATCCCGAAACGCGACCCGCAGAAGCGAATCACTATGATGGGCTTTTCCGCCGTATACATGGTGGTTGCGACCCAGTCAGGCTGTCAAACCCTACCACCGCGCTTTCGCCATTGCCTCGTTCGTTATTCAGCAGGGTGCACCACGTGCAGGTGAGGTTGGCTTGAGTGTCACAGGTCTTATGATGTTATTCGACACCCCTTACACCCCAAAAGGCAGAAGCTAGTTAGTATATATACATAAGCTATCCAACATTACTTCATGTCGTTTGTAGTAATTAAGGCAACAGGGCGGAGGTGTACTTTTAAAAACAGAAAACTGAAAACCAGACAAAATTCCATATTATCAGTACAAACTATTAAATAAAAAAACAGTAACGCTACCTAAGTAAATGGATAAACTGTTTGAGATTTCTTCTTTGATTGTACACTGTTGCAAAACAACGATTATATCGCTCGGCACCATCGGTATCATTATCGTGCCGAATTTTGCTTTTGTATGAACATATCCTTAATTCGACCAGTAAGTGGTACTTAAATGAACATACCACAGGATATTATTTATATAATTTATCCTGAACTTTACGATGTCATTTACAGACATTTTAATCTTCCGTCGATATATATTTGAAATATCGCAAAAAAATTGTTTCTATGCATAATATTTTTGTTATTTTTTTCGATTATTATATTACAAAATATACATTCTTATTAATCTAATAATGGTTTCCAATTGTTGAAATGAATTAATTGCAACACTGGACTCAATACTGGCCATCTATCTTCAATTATATAAAAACGACACATTTAAATGATTGACGTTTGACAATATATTATTCCGTACAAGTTTTTGGCGGGATTTTGGTGTGTCATGTAGTGGATTTTATATTTTATTCATAATCTTGTGTTACTTGACTCTATATTGTGTAAAATTGGTGGTGTTTTATGTAATATAGTTCGTTTATTGCACATAAGTGAAGTGAATGGAAAATAATACCACGGACCATGAATTCTGACATGCCACAAAAACTCCATGGAAAGTTCTAACAAGAGAGCCACCATGGAACATTGAAATAACTACTCGACAATGGAAATTAACAAACACTTTGGGTGAGAGAAACGAAATAATTCATACAAAGAAGATGGTACGATACTATTAACAAGGAGATTAAGATAGAAAAGATGGATAAAAGAATATGTACGAAATATTATATAGAAGATTTGGCGCTTATGCTTTTATATTAACTTGGACACGGAAGAAAATTGGTTAAAGGATACATAAGAACTACCTATATTGGCAACTTCAGAATTGGCAGTTTGGATCAATTCCTTCGCCTATCCTATTGGACGAATATTATTACTACTATTATTCCGTACCTTTTTCTAGCTGTTTGTCTAAATATAGAAAATTATTGCTCAGTTTGCGTATTCATTTTAATAGTTCTGGAATTACTTAAATTGTTTCATAAAATATAACCAATAATTAAATAATAAATATATTTCGTCAACAATCAATTAAAATTTACTGTATTAAAGCGCACAGTTATTTCTATTAAAGATATAAGTAGAATAGAATATTCCGACAACACATTTTCTAAGTTTTTTGGCGGGATCTTGGTCTGTCATGTAGTGGATTTTATTTTTTATTCATAATCTTGTGTTACTAGACTCTATATTGTGTAAAATTGGTGGTGTTTTATGTAATATAATTTGTTTATTGTGTATAAGTGAAGTGAATGGAAAATAATAGCACGGACCAGGAATTCTGAGATGCCACAAAAACTCCATGGAAAGTTCTAATAAGATGGCCACCATCTTGTTAGTTCATTGAAATTATATCAAGAAACTTGTAATATCGATACTCACTTGGCAATGGCAGTAATAGTCGACTAGAAGACTAGTTGCCAAAAATGGAATGGAAGAAGAACTTGTAATACTATTAACTACTTGACAATGGCAGTAATAATCTAGAAGATTGGTTGTCAAAAATAAAGTAAAAAAAAACACATTTTCTAGATGGTGTTAGGGTTAAATTTGATTTTTTTTATTGATAAAATGGTAAAAAAAATAGTTTAGAATATAGCTTTATAATTAAATTAAACAAATAAGGCGTGATATTGAAATCTGGAAATATAAAAGTAAGGGCTTGGCTTTATAACCAAAAATTAAAGTCTAAACAAAAGTTTTTGCTTAACATCAATACCGCTGGTTAGCTGGAAGAAAATGCCTTATTGCATTAAGTGTAAGTGTAAAGTGTACAAATCAAAAGTGCAATAAAGAATTCATTCATTCATTCAAAAATCTCGACATTTTTGGAAATTGGCTTTTGAGTGTTAGTATATTTATGGGAAAAATTTCATTTTTAATATTATAACCAAAGAAACTGATCTTACGTGCAAGGGTTATATCCAAGAAATATAATAACAAATGGAGTTGAAATAGTGTAAATATTGGTAGGGAAGTCCAAACAACAAAAATAAATTTAAAAATGTAACCATCTTTTAAAAATAAAATATCACTCAATTCATTTACATTATTTTTGGGACAAATAACTGCAAAAATGTGAATTTGACCCTGATAATTCTGATAACATAGGTTTAATAGTTATCATATATAGGTAAATTAATCTGTTATTGACTTCAATTTAAAACTAGTTCTATGATTTAAACACGAACAAGTCCATACTATGTCGTCTGTGATATCACATGAATATAACACCTTTATCCATTTAAATGTTAGTGAACCCTAAAAATAAATGTCTTTCAATCATAAACAGGATTTATAGGCAAACAATAAATAATATGTTTTGGAATTAGATATAATATTATAATAACGGATGTTATTAATTTATGGTATAAAAATTAGAAAGCTATATTCACTAATTTATGTTAAAGTAGCGAACATTTAAAAGAATGTAGATAGAAATAAGTTTTTTTATAGATTTGGCATTTATCGAGCTCATCCTCAAATAGTAACGTGTCAGACCACTGTGTCAAGGTATTACGTATATAGTAGAACTCTACTGTACTGTGTTTGTATTGCTTCCTTTCTTACAGGCAATTTTTAATACTAACCCTAATTCAACTCATAGTTAAGTTATATGTAAATGTTATTTATACTCCTACCTACTCATTTTTGGAGGAAATATAACACGGTCACAAATAAAATTAATTATATGAATATTAACAACGATCTCCTTACCTAGGCTTTACTAAAAAGAAAATGAGATTATCTTCCCTTTACAATAGAAATAAAATGGGAACTGAATAACTAAAGATAAATATGTCAATTATGATAATATTTTGAAGATCTCTTTACTGTCTTGTCTTACTTCCTCAGTTTTTATATAAAAGTTTTTTAACCTAAGTGTTTTTCTTTTCCGTACGATTTTGCAAACATTTTCTATCATACAAACCTAGTCCTAATAATTACAATTATAATAAAAAATAAATGAGTCAAATCGTTGCAGCCGTTCCGAAGTGTTGCGCCTACATTTATTCGGCAATTAATTTTTATTTACCATATATAGATTATTTCTTTCACAGCTCATATTTAAATCATATAAAATTATGAACTATGTTTAATAACCTTACAATAGATATTAAAATGAGTTTGTTAATTAAATAACAACTTATAGCTATAAGAGAATTAACTGAACACAGGACAAAAATGTTATGTGGAATTAATTTGACCTTTTTTATTTTTGGCAACCAATGGCAAACAATAAATAATATGTTTTGGAATGAGATATAATATTATAATAACGGATGTTATTAATTTATGGTATAAAAATTAGAAAGCTATATTCACTAATTTATGTTAAAGTAGCGAACATTTAAAAGAATGTAGATAGAAATAAGTTTTTATAGATTTGGCATTTATCGAGCTCATCCTCAAATAGTAACGTTAAAGACCACTGTGTCAAGGTATTACGTATATAGTAGAACTCTACTGTACTATGTTTTATATTGCTTCCTTTCTTACAGGCAATTTTTAATACTAACCCTAATGCAACTCATAGTTAAGTTATATGTAAATGTTATTTATACCCCTACCTACTCATTTTTGGAGGAAATATAACACGGTCACAAATAAAATTAATTATATAAATATTAACAACTACCTCTTTGCCTAGGCTTCGCACGAGTTTACTAAAAAAAAATTAGATTAGATCTTACCTTTACAATGGAAATAAAATAGGACCTGAATAACTAAAGATCAATATGTCAATTATGATAATATTTTGAAGATCTCTTTACTGTCTTGTCTTACTTCCTCAGTTTTTATATAAAAGTTTTTTATAAAACTTTCTTTGTATTAAATACTTTTTTTTCTATTATTAGTGTCGTTTTTTCTACAAACGTAGAATAAGGCGAAAGATAAAATTTTTGAAAAGATTTTTATCTTGTTACGCCAAAGAAGTTTTAGGGTTTTTTTTAGGGGTTATATCTACATAAGATAATTTTCATGGTATAAATCCGGGATCAAATGTTTTTTAGAATTTAGTCTAAATTTAATCGACCGAAGTATATACGGTTCTGTCATATCTACCATAAATAAATCTTATTAGGTGACTACTATATTGTATCGAGATTTAATTGTTAACAACAATAACTTTAATATTTATACTTATAGAAATATCATCTCATTCTAAACTGATATTTCGTGTTAGGTATATTCCATTATCAAATTAACTTTGACATATTAATCGTCTCATTCATCATTGAACGTTTAGTAACGGGTTGTTTGCTTTTTTGTTTAAGGGGCCCAGAGGATTTTGAACTCGTGAATGCTAAAATCATATCAGATTTGTGAACATGTACTAACTAATAATAAAATGTCTTGCTTTTAGACACTATAAAGGCTCATTCAATGGTTTATCGAGTGTCTTTGCCAATACCTGCTATATGAATTGTGTTCTTAAACTATTACGGTGTTATTCCAAAAAAGTTAAATACGTACTAAATACTTGCTTTAAAATAGTTACATTTTAAATGCATCGCGCTCGCTGAATGTCCGCCATCTTGCTCTTTTGTCTCGTTTTGGTTAGCTTAAGCTAGACTTGCGAAAAAGGGATAACGCGTACTTGCTTCGGGCGAGCGCGGTCTGTTTAGTACGAAACCTTTTTAAAGCAAATATTTCATACCTATTTAATTTTTTTGTAATAACACCGTAATAGTTTAAATGTTTGACTTCAGTCGTGTCTGTTGTTAATTGAACGTTTAAAATGGTAAATACAATAAGCCTAAAAGAGGATTGGCTCTCAAGTAGGTACTACTAGACACATCTATAATCATTGGATGACAAATTTTCAACCTGAAGGTGGTAGTTTGCCAAGCGAGCTTAGAGAAAACCCTATCAGTATGCGATGGATACATCACGATGTTTTCTTTATCAAAATTTGGCTCAGCAGATCCTTATGATTAAAAAAAAACTTAGATGTTAGTTACTTAGATTACTATGTGTAATTGTGGTATTTCATTTTTAATTTTTCTTTTAAAATCTTCTTTAAAATATAGCAGTCGTCAAAAAGCTCCGAATACTTGTTTGATGCCCGCTACTTGGATTTTTTTTTATATTATAGGAGACAAACGAACAGACTGGTCACCTGATGGTAAGTGATCACCGCCGTTCATAGACACTAGCAACACCAGGGGAGTCGCAAGTACGTTGCCAGCCTCTGTTGGGAGGGGGAAAGGAGTGGAGGGAGGGAGAGAGGAAGTGGGCCTCCGGCGCGGTTCTCTCACTGACCCAACGAAACGCAACAGTGCAAGCAATGTTACTTCAGGTCGGTTTTTTTTTCTTGAATTGACTACGCTATTGACCTAGCAAGGTCTTAACAGCTTCACCGGACTACACTTCACGTCGGTGTTTCTATGAGTGGATGGTACTACCCCGGGCGAGCCAACCCATTCATGTTGAAACCAGTAATAGCTGCAGCGTGGCTCTACCATCTACAAATTGGATTCTCGGTTGTACTAAATAATTTTGGGAATTTATTTATATTTAGGAAATTGCCATAGAAAGACATTTTCTTGATTAAGCCTAAATATATGAGGAATCTTTATATAGTATAAAAATAATTAGGAGTTAACCAACTAATAACCACACCACCTAGTGCTAATTGGACGACTCATATATCTTGATATAATCAAATTCGAATTATCCTATCCGATGCCAGATACACGTTAACTCGAAGAACTGAATAGGAACCTCGAGAGTTAGCGTATATCGCTAAACACATACAACAAGCCAAAACATAAGAGTGAGTAATACTACCGCTTCACAGTAACTCCATGGTAATTAGGTTTACGAATTGGAACCTTAGAATTCCACCACAAATATATTTACAGACAACTAGGAATATACGTATCTGTTCTTAAGCACGTCTCTTCATTTGATAGAAGCATTGGCGCATTACTGGAGTATTGAAATTTGAATTGACATTTAAGAGAAAATGATTTTATAGAGTTATTCTTGCGACGAATTAACATATTGTTCGAAATGTATAATATCGAAAATATTTGAGAAAGCACTTTATTTGAATAAATAAATTAAAATTGAATATAAAATAGGTATTAAATGATTAGAATGTAAGAATATGAAAATGTTTGTATATGCATATACATATTATAATTAAGATCAGGTTGTTTAATTAACCCCAGCGAGTTGCTTTAAATTTATTATCGCATGTGCTCCTCTCGACATTTTCTAATAACAAACTCCTTTAATACGAGATTCCATTCTTTATTAATTAAAATAAAAATTGACTAATATACAGGATGGAACTTTTTAATGCCACCTGGAGGGAAAGTACTATAAATAATAGAGATAGCAAATTTTACTCCAAAGATACATTTTTTTTATTTTTGAAAAGAAATAAAACTGCATTCAATGATTTTCGAAAATTCGCTTGCTTCACCCGGTAATCGAACCGACTAAAATCTCTATTACACCCTGTAATTTTAGTAGATTAGAATCGTGGTGGCCTAGTAGTTTGACCTATAGAATATTATTTCAATGTCCGCTGGTTCGAACCCCGGCATGTACCAACGAATTTGAAGGAATTCGCGTACATTTACTAATTTAAAAATTGGTAACACTTTCGGCTGAAACCTGAACCCGATAAATGTTCTTGTAGTACTACTGTATGTGGGAAAAATATAGAACTATGGATTTCTCAGAGTTTCAAATCACCAATACGTCGTGGGCTGGCGTGGTGATTACGCCCAAACCTTCCTTCGGTAAGAGGCTTATGGCCCTGCAGTGGGTCTCTTACAGGCTGATGATGATTAATTTTATTGCATCGATCGTTAGGGTCCATCACAAGGATGAAATCTCTCTGCCATACTTGGTAAATTTAATACTTCTATTTTCCTTTGTATACTTGGTGGTGGTGGTAGAGCCACGCTGATATTATTACTGGTTTCAGCATGAATGGGTCGGCTTGCCCGGGGTAGTACCACCCTCACATAGAAAACCGACGGGAAGTAACGTGCTTGCATTGTCGCGTTTCGTTCGGTCATTGAGAGCACCGGAGGCCCAACTCATCTCCCCTCTCCTCTCCCGCTCCCTCCCCTAACACTTCCCCCCGAAGGGTGGCAAACACACTTGCGACTTCTCTGGTGTTGTTAGTGTCCATGGACGGTGGTGATCCCTTAACAGCAGGTGATCCACGTGTTCGTTTGCCACCTATGACATAAAAAAACTATATATCTAGCCTTATATGATAAGCGCATATGATTTTAATTACAAAACGTATGAACAATAATTATTATAACCATTACTTTAATTTTATATTTATACTAGACTCTGCCCGCGACTTCGTCCGCGTGGAATGGTAACTTTAGGCTAACGCTAACACGTAGCGTAAGCTGTCGAAAGGAAAAATAACTGTGATTTTGAAACATTCTTCATTGGAGCTCCGCTCCTATTGGTCTTAGCGTGCTGATATATAGCCTAGAGCCTTCCTCGATAAATAAGTTATTTAACCCTGTAAGAATTTTTCAAATTTGAACCTGTCGTTCCTGAGATTAACGCGTTCAAGCAAACTCTTCAGCTTTATAACATTAGTATAGATATAGATTTACTTGTACATTTAGTAAATATCACTCTTTAATATATGTCCATTAAAAGTAAGATATAAGACGGTATATAGCACGACGCGCCGAATAAAAACGTGACTACTACACACAGGGGGAAATCCTGCGTTGTGGCTCGCTACGTGTATAAAGTTTCAAAATAAGTCATATATTTAGTTGGAAGGATTTGCTGCGGTATTTATATGAATGCAGTAGACATCTTTTGTCCGTTTGTTTTTCTTTGAATACCTTAATAATTTTTCCTTAAAACGTGTACTTATCACACTTGACATTGGCGAAATTGCCTACATAGGCAGAGGCCATACCGAAGAAGAAAATTTTTTTTTTTTCCACCAAATGCTGTGCAACAATTATAGCACGCAAGTGAAAGAGTTTCTTATGTTAAAATACGACATAAAACAATATTTTTCATAAAAGTTTCCAAAAGTGACTTAATGTGCAACACGTCACAACAAAGCAAGATGGTTTGAGATAGAAATTAGAAACAATACTTACCTTCCCAAAAATTAGATAGTATCTACTTATAAAAGTTTTGTTGTGCATACAGAAGTTTCTAAGTTATAGTAAAATAAAGTAATATTAAGTGACACTGAAATTATCATAACGGATTTGCAAAAATTTAATATTTATTGGAGTTTTGAGCTCAAGACGAAAATGTGAAGAATAGTCTTGTATTTATATTTTATCCAATGTATTTTTATTTCAACTTTTAAAATAAAAGTTCGAAAAACACATACATTAGTATTAAAAATAAATCTATACATCACAAAAAGGCCACGATGCATTTTTTCTTAAGCGTATAAGTAAATAGATTATATAAACACGCACCGTGCTGCATTAAAAAGGAAGGCTCTGTCCCGAAAATTACTCAGGAGTCAAAGAGGTATCTAATAGTAAATTAATTATAAAAATATGTCACACGTTTAAAAATAATCTAAAAACATAATTGAGTCTACTCACAGAATACTACTGCTAAATAAGAAACGGTCTACAATAAAACTCTAACAATTTTATAGTGAAACGCATACAATAACAAATATACCGAATTTTGATTATTTAACTATTTTAATTAAGAGTAAAAATGGAATTTGGTTAACGGGAATCTATTAAAAGGAGTAACACAAACATATAAGTGAATTCTCAAATGAAAGAAATGAAAGATTGTTAGGTGATGTATTTCTGTCTCAGTGTTAACATACAAATAAAATTTATGCAGCAGGTATCCGGTGATAATATTTATACCTATTTACGTCTTATGACATCAGTTCCAAGACGGTCCTTTGAAATATTATCTTTCCTCACAATCTACTTGTAAAATGTGAAGTCAAAAAAATGCCCGAACATTAACATAAGAAACAACGTTAGAGTTATTTATGTAACCTCATTTATAAGTATCGCTGTACCAAATTATACCATTTGTTGAAATCCTGTGGAAATTAAAATGACATTATATATTGGTTTTAGAACGTTATCCAGAAAATTGTAATTATTTTCGTGTAATATTAACTTGAAAATTGTTAACATTAGTCACAAAATTTACATAAAATCTTTATGTATGTAAACATAATACGTACAACTGAAGATTTATAGTAATTGTTTTACGAGAGAAATGAAGTGTGCCGTATGTATAGTCACGTGTAAATTACAAGGCACAAAATATGGTATTGAAAAGTTTTGACTAGACATAAAATTACCTAACACTTTTATATTTGAGGATAGGTTATAAGCGGCAGGAAAAAACTTGTATTAAATAATGTTTTTTTTTATTGTAACTCGGAAATGGTTGCACTATGCCTGATGGTAAGTACAGTACAATCCAAAAACCATGGTGACTACCAAGAGGCACACTATCCATCACTCGTCGCCGCTGTCAGGACAGCCTGCGTGTCTCTTCACGTTGCGTTTGGAGGACCCCATATCATAGGAAGGAGGAATCACACTGGCCGGAAGATTGTTCCACAACTTCACGGTACGGCAAAAATATGACGTTGCGAACTTTTTAGTTCGTACACAGATAGGATTTACGTAAAACTATGGCTCTGAAGACCAGTGCGCGTGGTGCAGTTATGAAAAGGAGAGGAAGGGATCAAAATGAATAAACTCTTCAGAACAATCGCCATGATACAGAGGGTAGAACACGCTCAGTGAGGCAATGTCAAATTAATTTAATATTGTTTAAATATTATATTATAATCAAAAGTAAATAAGTTAAACACCTTACGCACAGAAAAGATAAAATAGTGAAAATGAAAAACTTTTTTTTTGTAACATTTCTTTACTTACATTTTGATAACTTTTATAAAAAACTCTATTATTAAAGTTTCAATAAAGTTGGAATTAGTAGACTTTAAACTAGTTTCAAATAAAAGCAATGTTTTAATATTTGAAGAGTATCAAACTTCAAGGGAACGAGATAGAGGGTGAAAGTTTGTACACTCCTTTTAATATTGAATGTTTGTGAAGATGAGAGTTATGGATAATTGTTACAATATATACATAAAAAAAACGTTCAAAAAGAATGCTTAGGTAAATTACTGATAAAGAACATTTCCATGTTTATTCCACTGTTAATTTTACAGCCAAAAGTGTCAAATTTAATTATAGCAATTTATTATTATACTGTATTAGTTCTTTTTGTTAAAAAAATTGATCATTATTCGATAAAAGTAGGCAATTCATTATTATCAAATTATAAAACATTTGTATCTTCCATTTGAAATAGTTTATTTTCCTCAAATATGTTATTTTATTGTCATTTAGTTCTATACCCGTTACTGTTGATTGATGTATTTCTAGTGCTCGAATTGTTAGTTGTTGCAGGTTTCCCAGTGATTGACAAGACAATCTGTCCATTGTAATATTTTCCTCGGCTTAAAACTAAAATGTAGTTAACATATATGTTTAAATTACATTTTAAGTATTTAAAATAGGCAGTAAATTCTTTAACTACTCATCCATATTAGGTTATTTAGAGCTATTTCAGTATTTTGACGTGATAATGTCTTATAATCGATGAACACAGGCTGTACGCACGAAAAAGCATGACTCATTGTCACGTTCCGCATGAGCCGAGTGTGCAAGCGAGAGTGCGGAACAAGCGATAAAGAGGCGCGATCGGCCTAAGCGTTCGGCTTGTGACGCATCTATCTCTCTCCCACTCCATCGGCCGATGCGTCCGAGTCGTACCATGTAAAATGATCGTCCGTAAACGCACTTTACAGACAACCAATTTTTTTTAATACTTCGTTAATTCTAATTATGACAATATTATAATAAATACATAAACAGAAAGTGCTTTCTACTGTAAAAAAAACATAAACTTTATCCGAAAGTAAATTAATGTCTAAAATATTGCATGCATACGTACATTTGTTATTAATTTAATATACCAGAACATTCTTAAATCCTGTGGTAAAGTTAATAAATCGGAACCAAAAACCAGTAACTACCGATAACATTCATGCAAGGTACACAGCTGTAATAAATATCACGTGTTCCAGGAAAAACAAACAGGTACGGTGTAATGCGGCCATATTGGTTTTAAAATTTAAATTTATCTTGATATTTGAGA
The DNA here is from genome assembly GCA_015888305.1 of Antheraea pernyi. NCBI lineage: Eukaryota > Metazoa > Arthropoda > Insecta > Lepidoptera > Saturniidae > Antheraea > Antheraea pernyi. The sequence goes on along the minus strand of MU159455.1, from coordinate 145,093 downwards.
TACCTAAATAATTTCTTATTTTTTAAATCTGTATGGTTCATATGACTAATGGTACTTTTTCTTTACTTTATATTTCGTCATAACCTCGACTGATATTGAATATCGATTTGGTCTAAGATAGTAAATAATACAAACAACCTAAAGTAGGACTGACTGACAAATACAGCTGCCGAAGCACACCTATTAATGAAGAGCTGGCGACAGATTTACAACATGAGAGTGGTAATTTAGGAAGTGGGCATTAGAGAAAAAATAACATGGTATAGTTTTAAAACAATGCTTCCATTCACCGAAAACTCGGAACTTGCAGGATTTGAATCAATTTGAATTCATCGACATAGTGCCCAAACACATGAGCACTAAGCCATACTTATAACAATAATAATTCAGTCTCTAAGACAGCTTTTTCTGTTCTTTGTCGCTGTTGGTAGAATATCCACATTTCTCATCTTAGGTCTCCGGTTTAGTCTCCAGTGGGAGCTGAAATGTACGAACAGAAATATAATATATGTTCAGTTATCGGAATTTATATGATTCTGGTCGATCCTTCTTTATTAGTTTAAAATAATGAGTGTGATCATTACCTCTGGTTAGAACTTGATAATACGGATTTATTCTGTCTTGCTCTAGCAATCCAAACCACAAAAGTCCACCTTCAAAGTCCAGAACTAAAGCAAAAGTTAAAAAAATATAACCTTCATTTGGCGTTTCTCTTACATTACCTATTTTTACTACGGAACATTAGTGACATTATTAAGAGAGTAATATCAAATATTTCAATTGTATTAAGTCTTGAGTTACGATGTGTTGCAACAAAATGGTGTCAGACTTTTGTTAAAACTGTTCAGGATGTGACATCTCAGAAATCACATCGGAGTCACAGTTTTACAGTAAATTCTTTCTGAGCACGTAGGTATTAAAACATTCGCAACATCTTATCTTTGCTGTACCGTGAAGCTGTGGAACAATCGCACGGCCAGTGCATTCCCTCGTTATAATAACTTGGAGTCGTACAAGCATAAGGTGAAGAGACAATTACGCAGGCTGGCATGATAGCGGCAACTTGCGGCGAATTGTTTGTTGGTCGGCAGTTGTTTTTGGATTGTAGGTACTGTGCCTACCATCAAACATAGTGCATTTACTTAAAAATACGTCTTACAAATAAAAAAAATACGTCTCGTATTACTATTTCTTATCCATTTCACTCGTACACAATAATCAGACTATATTACGCAAAATTGTACAATGATTACTCAATATAAAGTCGAATAACGCAAGATGCCTTGTAAAATATTAAAGCTAATACGTGACAGTCTAAGATCCGACAAAAAAACAATCCAATATCTACTAGGCTGATATATCTGAAAACGAGTAACTAATCGACATTACAGTGTACTTTAGATCATCTAGATATAAGAAAGTAAGGAATCCGTTTTGAGTCGTGATGTCGTGAGAGAGAGTTCCTAGTTGCCTAACATTTATGCTAGATAGGAAATTTGTACGAATTCATATCCGGGAAGCGAACACTCTTCAAACTGAACAAATACAAAATTATCAAATAATATCAAAAATATTCTTCTTGGTGATAATTTTAATCAAAAACATGTAAGAGGCTTTCTGGACAAACAAGTAAAAAGTGTACGTTAACGGTATCCCTAACATTCTCTTTCGATATATACATATATATAGTGTATATACGTATAACAATATATGCCTATATATTTACATCGCAGCCCACTTGCTTCCACCTACTTTGAAAAGACAACCGTTGTCCCAAAAACGTTGTTTGTGTTTAAATGTTCTGAGAGCAGTTTAATACTGGCAAATTTAAAAATGAATGCTGGCGAACTTTCGAGAACTTATAGAATCTAAATTCTGCCAAAGTACGTAAACTTCGAATGCTTTCTTTAGACGAAAATCTCACACACGCTTATTTGATTCTAACCTAAACATGTCTTGTACTAGGAGTTAATAAATTAAGTGGATATTTTACATTCAGGAACTCATATATCTCTTCTTTACGAGGCTTGTCAATTTAAGAGTTAATTGATTAATTAATGAAAGATTAAAATAGAAACTAATTTTGCAAAAAAAGTAATTTATATACCATAATAATAAATCTCGCAGTAGTTCTGATTCGATGAAATGGACGTAAATGCGATTTCAAAATGTTAATCGAATTAAAATGACTCATCTAATCGTACCAACCTATTAGGAGCCGAGAAAATTTAATCAGAAGCATAACTCAAGTATTCTTGTTTTTGTTGTTAACGTTAACATGTCACATCGGATCTGAGGTTAAATGTTAGTTGTTCGGTGGAGCCCAACTGGGCTTGAGGTCGATGAACCTAATGACCAGGAGGAAAGAATCTTCCTTTTTATTGAATCTCGTAATTTCGTGTATCTCGGATTCGAAGAATGAACACACGCCCAAATTTTCTCGAATATACCGGTACCTCAAGTACTTACATCAAAAATAAACATTACGTTATTTACGTATATGGGCATTATTACTCAGTAATGTAGCTTTATCCAAAATAAAACAATTTAAAAAGACGTCTCAGTATAATGATCACTATATTATTTCGTTATCACTCTGTTACATGCATGTATCTTTTTGATTTTAAATAATTAAAGGCGACCTTATATATATATAAGTATAAATAGCTAAAGAATCAATTATATGTAATAAAAAGCATAATGTAAAAAATCGTAACGAATTTGTTAATAAGTTCATTTATCAAGCGTAATTAATATGGTAATTAATTTTTGATAATAGCGATGTTGACTACATTGCCTGCTTTATCCGGGTCGCGATCTTCTGTTAGAAGCACCTTTTATACAACAGTTATAGAATTTTCAAATCTTGTTAAATACTAGTTGTGCCCGCAGCTTCGTTCGCGTGGAACCTAATATACAAAAGAGTGATTAATAAGGTTATCTGAATGTATTAAGTCCATTTACTTATATACTTTTCTCTCGTACTTACGCCGCGTTATCATTAAAATTACAATAACTTATGATAGAGTGGCCCGATTTTAATGAAACAAAAACTAAGTTACTCTCGAGGATATGTTTTATGATTTTATTGTGAACCCAGTAATTTAGCACTAACGCGTGTTCATACAAACAGACAGACAGAAAGACAGACATTTCCAAAAATAATTGAAATATATTCTGTTCTATTATTCCTAGACACATGCAAGAATGTTTTTCACGAAAATCGTAAAATTATAGACACGTTAGATATACATTCTTATTATATGTATAGATGTATGGATAGAGAAAACCATGTTCAATACATGCACGTACGTATGTATACCTTACCTTAAAATAAAGCTAACCATGTACTGCTTGTGCATTAAACTAGAATAACATAAACTTTACCTACCAATAATACCATGAAGTACCGACTAATTATTAGTTACAAGTTTAGTTATCTACTCAATAATATACCTCCTGC
>MU159455.1:105885-139702 GCA_015888305.1 Antheraea pernyi | reverse complement strand
AGCGTGTGCTGCGCGGTATCTTCGTCAGCGCCGCACTCGTGGCAGGCGGCCGTCGGCTCCCTGCGTGCGATCCGGTGCAGGTACCACCCAAAAAAACTGTGTCCGGTGAGTACCTGCACCAGTCGGAACATCAGGGAGCCCCACTCCTTTGTTGTCCACTCACACAGGACCGGGCAGACGGCGTCCACTGTGAACCGCCCGAACCGCTCGTCCGCCAGGTTCTGCTGCCACCTTTCGACGGCGTCCCCCCTGAGACGCCGTCTCTCCGCCTCTACCTACATGGGAGCCGGAGGCTCCCCCTTGGGCTGTTGCCTGATACATGCAATTCGCGATCTGAGCTAACCTAAGCTAAACTAACTATTTATACATATATGAACTATTCATACATATTCATATATACATGTGTACCAAGCATACATACCTCAACAACTCTTATATGTATATATTTCGTATCGGATAATTTTCTAAACTATTTCAGTTTGATAAGCGATAAAAATAATCTCGTCATGCAAAGTTGTTGGACAACAAATTTTTTATCTGACTCGGATGTGACTACAAATGATTTATGGTAACAATTAAATACATTTAAAGACATTTTCAATAATTCTAATATCATTAAGTTTAGAAGTTGTGTTAATAAATTGCAAAATATATGTTATTGATTATATTTGAATATTCATTTTTCCTTTGTTTGACAGCCATACTGAAGACATATATTGAAAACCTATTAGACACCTGAAGTAACTACTTAGATTACCATTATAATGTTCAAATTAAATTATTTTACATTAACAGTGTGTTTTAAACGAGCACAATAAGAAATTACAATAATCATACATGGTTTGATTTTATTAAGGACATCTTCATATTGGACACGTCGAGCCATTTTGGAAACACGGTTTGCTCCAATTCAAGGCATAACAAAAACAATTGAAAGTATTTTAAAACAAAATTTAATAATAACAAACTACCGGAAGATTGACAATCCATCTCTGATCTCCGCTGTCATGCCAGTTTGCAAGAAGCCGACTGCTGCGTAGGCATGGATATTGATCGTGGAACATGACATGCCTAACGCCACTATAGCTGATGTTAGACCTGGTATATATATGATGGTTGAGTGCGGCGCTGACGAAGATACCGCGCAGCACACGCTGTCTGAGTGTGCTGCGTGGGGTAGCAGCGCCGCATTCTGGCGGCGGCCGTGGGAACGGACTTATCGCTGCCGAGCGTGGTTTCGGCCATGCTCGGCAGCGAACAGGCTTGGCGAGCGATGACCTTCTTCTGCGAGGAGGTCATCTCGCAGAAGGAGGAGGCGGAGAGGGCCCGCGAGGTAGACCCTCAAACTGGCCCTCTCCGCCAAAGGAGGACAGGTGGGAGGAAGAGGTGCTTTGCCCAACTCCTCCCGCCACCGTAGCCGGATCTGAGGGGATGGACCGGGGGGCCCATCTCCTCATTGCACAGGTCCGGCGGACGAGGGGGGGCAGCTGGTGTGTACCCGGTCTGTCCCTCTATAGGTAGGAGCCCGGCGGCCACCTTCCGCCGGGCGGACCGTGGGGGCGGCTCTACTAGGTTGATTAGCGTGTACCATCCGAAAGATGTACTTTTAAAAAACAGGGCTATAAATTACATAATATCATTTTATTATAACCTATAAAACAATCCACCTATTTGTGTAACAATTTTCTTAGAAATACTCTCTAAAAAACCAACTGTCTGCCACGAAATGTGACCGCAGCCGTAATGAAAGTATTAATAATTTCGTAAAAGTTGAACTTTGATAGCTTAACATAAAATCAATTGGTTAGATTTATGATGAAATAAACAAACTTGAATAAAAGACAAATAGAAATATTTTATAATCATGAGCTAAAATAAAGTTGACATCTTTGTCAGATTCGTTGTACATTGTAATTGTACGATACAATATATCTTAAAGGTGCTGTGGATTACCTAATGACACAAATACTTACCTCTCAGGACAATAAAACTAAAATTGACAGCCACGATGTCGTTGGTTATAAATTTTGCGTTGCACTCATATTTATACGAACAAGAATACCTAGACATAGCTTTTTATAATGATCTAGCAAAATACCAAAGCAAAACGTTATTGGTTCCGTGCTTAAAATTAATTTTTATTGAAATTGTTATTGTCACTAGTTCTCTAATTCTCTAGATAGTGCAATGCAATCTTCACGTATGAAAAATCTATCTTCTGTAGTATCATCGTTAAGAAACCTGTGTTCTTTTCTAAATATTGATGTAAGCACTGAGTTCTGCAGCCATTCCAACGCATTTTATATCTATAAAAAAATTTGACTGTTCTACCACCGTCGTTCGCAACTCGGTGTTATTTTTTGAAGTTTATTATTAGCACTAATTCTCTAGATATTCCAATGCAGTTTGCACGTATTCAGAGTTTAACTTCTCTGCCACCATATTTAGCACTTGTGTGTTTTTTTGAGTATTGTTATTAGCATTAGTTGTCTAGACATTTTAATCTAATCCTCAGAAATTTAAGCATACCTAGTCATTAGTGACGCTGGATTGTAATAACCACTTAAAATTAAATATAGTAATTTGCTAATTCTCTTAAACGAAAGTTTGATGGGAGATATGCATGGGTTAAATTATTCAAATCCTAATCAATTCGGCTCAATCACAAATTTTGCCTGAATGGAACTTAAATACTCGTAGCTTTATCAATCATAATATTGAAATAAGTTCTTACAAATATGTATAAGTCCGCGTCACACGTTTTGGCCTCTCTTAATATGGCTTTAAGTTCGGCTCTGCGCATAGTACAGTCAAGAGGTTAATACAAAACAAATTCAAAATATTATTGTAGAAATTTAATACTGACATTTTTTAATGTTTGAGTTGATCGATATACATTATATTACCTTTTAAATAGATTCTGATTTAAATAGATATTTGGCAGTTTAACGACCGCTTTTTAACTTACAGAAGATTTTGTATGTGAAATGAAGATATGACTCTGATTGTGCCGTCTTGTAAAGGCTTTGATGGCCAATTTACGAAAACTTGTTTATTTGAATTAAATGGACATATACATACATACCAGATATATATAATTACATATAGAATAATTGACAATGATATAATAGTCTTACAGGAATATCTGTTAATAATAACATTACAGAGAGAGAATAAAGAAAATAAAAAAAAACTATTCACAAGAAGAAGAAAAGATCGAAAATAGATGTAATTAACAATAATAAAAATATTCGGAGTGAGACTGTATTGCAACTAGTAATGACAGAACACATGTGTCAACGTAGGTGCAATAGGGACGGGGTACGGGTGCGGGCGAGGTTGCTCCCCCTTTGCCGCTTTCACGTCCCTTCTGATACCCAAAATTTGTGTTCTGCGCATCTACTTCAGAGCGGTTAAAAAGTTTGACAAGGACTGGTCGGTTTTAGTAAAATACTATACATTGACATGAAATTGTAATTATACAGTCATGGAATGCAAAATAGTTATCATTTGCGTAAAAATGAAAGATTATTTTAGTTTAAATATTAAAATCTCGAATAGTACTTGCAAAGTAAACGAGTTTAAGCGGATTATGTTTATTTTTCGCATACGTATTTCATTTACCTTCTTAATATAACCTTTCTCCTTATCCTTGACTATATATAAAATAAGAAACTAAACTAGATCTTATTAAATAATTCATACGTCTGTGGTTTACGACTGTGGTTAGAGCCAGGAATAATTTAAAAGCCCAAAACTACCAAAACTTCAAAATAGTTGTCAAAATCATCCAGCATTATCATACTTTAAATTAATTACTTTAGGTAGCAGATAAAAGATTTTCCTAACGCTTCTTTTATATATTTGGCACATAAAGATCTTGTTTTAGAATCATTTATATTTTATGTCTATTCGTAAAAAAAAAACAATTTCTCCTTTACTGATAAAATTTATTACCGTGGCGTCGATCAAGGTTCGGTTTAGCCATTTTTCGCATATTCAAATTATGTAAATATATTTTAATAGAAATACAACATTCTGGAGTTATTTAGAAAATCGTATTAAAATAACAGTTACATATCATAAATTCGTTCGCATATTCATGTAAACATTTTATAAGTATTAGTCATCAATGTCACTAAAGAACTTAGAGTTCATTAATCTAGGTTCAATATACTAATTTCATGTTAATTTTGGTTCATCATTCCTTTCATATCAAGAATAACTGCCAAAGGTACCGGTATTTTATGTAAACAACCGACAAACATGTAATAATTTACTTCGATGTTTTTTTTAATAAGAAATGTAAAATGTATTTTTAGGGGTGTAAGGGGTGTCGAATAACATCATAAGACTTAAGACACCCAAGCCAACCTCACATCCACGTGGTGCACCCTGCTGAATAACGAACGAGGCAATGGCGAAAGCGGGGTCGTAGGGTTTTACAGCCTGACTGGGTCGCAACCACGCGTTTCGGTAAAAGCCCGTGATAGTGATTCTCTTTTCGCAGGCTGCAGGCAGCAGGCAATGGATAGTGTATTTCTCGGTGGTCGCCATTGTTCTTGGATTGTACTGTGCTTACCATCAGACATAGTGCAGTCATTTTGCCGTGATACAATAAAAATTAAAAAAACAGACAGCCCTGAATACATTATATTATAGCTGCTAGTTTTGTCTATACAAAGGAATACAACATTTTATAAATTTAAACCACTGTCGAGAAAATAAGAAGTATTTAAATTAATTTATTTGTTATTCTCTACTAAATTTGTGAAAGCAGTAGCTTCTGATTAAACCGTTATATATCCATAATATTTGCAATGTTTGTATAACGAATAACAATATCTTCTATACCTATAAGCGTATCAAACATACTTTTTCATATTATTTAATATGAAAACAATACAATAACGAAAATAATAAGCGATAAGTATTAAAATTCAGTGCTTGGAATGTGATGTCGCTTGCCTTGCGGTGTTTTTCCAACTATACTTGGTGAATGGAAAATAAAATGAATCAATTTTTACTACGAACAGCAACGCGTACTCTCATTACCTTATCTTCACTTTTCATCATATATACGAGTATATGTAGCCAAGCGTTGGGTAGGGTAATACAAAAAAATGGAAATTTCAATAATATTCTCACATTTTACCCAGATAACGATTTTAATAGGTAAATATTGTGCAGCAAGTATAGAACGGAATACAAATTTTAGACTACAATTATTACGTACATAATAAAAACCACTCATACTCACTACGATACTCCGTCAATATATATATATATATTAGTTTACACTGAATACTTTGCCCTGGTAAAATGATCATTTCCTAGTCTACTGTCTGAAAAAATCCAAGAGATCAAATATGGTAGAGTAATTATAAAAACTTTAATTCCTGGAAGAATGTTTCTTGAATAATATCTTTTAAAACTAATATTTATTTATATCTTACTGCAGAGACTTCAAATTTCCACTTAATACTATATACCTACGGTTTTACCCCTCAATAACCGAATTTCTAAAAATCATTTTTATTTATTACTACCTGTACCCGCAACCGCACGCGTTTTTTAAAAATCGTATTAAAGAATTATAAAGTTTTGAGGTTATGTACAACTATAGAAATGCTCTTTAAAAACAATTGTAAGCACGACGCGTAACTAAAACTAACATTACAAACTAAAAGTAACATTACATTAGATATATAAATACTAACTGTGTGCCAAATGAGGTTCGTCATCAGCAACATATTTGGAACCTTAACCTTTTAATGGGTCGGCTCGCCCGGGGTTGTACCACCCTCTCATAGAAAACCGACGTGAAGTAAACAGTGCTTGCATTGTTGCGTTTCGTTCGGTCAGTGAGAGCGCCGGAGGCCCACCTGTAGAAGTCCCGTGAAAATCGGTCTAACCATTTTGGTGATATGACAGCGGGCGAAGCCACGGTTAACAGCTAGTCTAAAATAGAATAAACAAAATTACTTTTTATAATATCCACTATATGCCAGTGAAAAACCCGTAAAAAGCGGTCTAACCGTTTTGGAGATAACATTGCGGGCAAAGCCACGGTTAACTGCTAGTATAAATTAAAATCATCTAAATTACTTTTTATAGGGTCTGCTATCTCGTGGGGGAAAGTCTCGTGAAGATCGGTCAAATGGTTTTGGACATAGCACTGCGGGCAAAGCCACGGTTAACAGCTAGTATAAACTAAAATTGCTTGCATTACTTTTTATAAAGTCAGCTATTTCTCAGTGAATGTTTTGTGAAGATCAGTTCAACCGTTTTGGACATAGTTATGCGGGCGAAGCCGCAGTTAACAGCTAGTCTAAATTAAAATAAACTAAATTATTCTTTATAAGGTCAGCTACCTGCCGGTGAAAGCCCCGTGAAAATCGGACCAATCGTTTTGGAGAGAGCATTGCGGATGAAGCCGCGGTTGAAAAGGTATACACGATTCTGATAACAAAAGTGTAATTTAAAAAAAAATTGTCGATCTGTCTGTCTGTTTGTTCCGGGTAATCTCCGACACGGCTGGACAGATTTTAACGGGAATTTCACTGTGAGGCAGTTAAAATCACAGCGTACGTAAGCTACCCTAATTTAGACTAGCTGTTAACCGCGGCTTCACCTGCAATGCTATCTCCAAAACGGTTTAACCGATTTCCACGAGACTTTTACTGGTAGATAGCTGACCTTATATAAAGTAATTTAGGCACAAAATTCTGTTTACTACGCATATAACTTAAAATAGAAGAGAGTGTCATAAAAGGCCTTAGGTAATTTTTCCAGAAACCCTGAAGCACGCTTTGATTTATTTTACGAGCCGCAAACTAGCTCCAAAGTTTCAACTATTCAATTTCAAACAAAACAATACACCCGTATATGTATGTCAATTTTATATAATTTGATTTAAACGCCCACAATATTATCTCCAAAACGATTGGACCGATTTTCACGGCATTTTCACTGGCAGATAACTGACCGTATAAGAACTAATTTAGGTTATTCTATTTTAGATTAGCTGTTACCCGGGATTTCGTCAGCATGAAATTTAGCAAAAATATGTAAACATGTGCGTAAGATGTGCGTTGTACTGGATTCCAAGAATAATTATAATTGAAATTCATATATCTTCTGAATTGTCTCTTTGGTCATTTAGGCGGCCAATTTGCTTTATTTACAAGAAAAAGAAAAGATTGAAAATAGCAATCACATGTAATTAACAACAATAAAACGATTCTGAATGAGACTGTACTGCAACTAGTAATAACAGAACACATGTTTCAACGTAGGTGCAATAGGGACGAGGTACGGGTGCGGGCGAGACTGCTCCCCCTTTGCCGCTTTCACGTCCCTTCTGATACCCAAAATTTGTGTTCTGCGCATCTACTTCAGAGCGGTTAAAAAGTTTGACAAGGACTGGTTAGTTTTAATAAAATACTATAATACAATGACATGAAATTGTAATTATACAGTCATGCAATGCAAAATACTTATAAGTTGTGTAAAAATGAAAGCTTATCTTCTTAGTTTAAATATTAATGCCTTTTCTTTTATCATTTCATAGTCCAATAAAGCGGGAGCCAACTACAAAGAATAAGGAATAATAATAAATAATTACATCATTATCTTATATGTTAAGTGATTTATTGTTCATTGAAAATTGTTTAATAATTAAAATTTTTGTGTATTTTGGTCACGAGCCTCGTTTAAAATACTCTAGTACTTTCATTAACAAATTGATTCATTTATTCAGAATAACATATGCCGGTCCTATTAAAATAGCAACAATATATATTGCATTAAATGAATTTACAAGTTTAAACAATTTAAACTGCATCTCCCACATAGAACACCGGCAAAATAGTTTATAGAACATAATTACCACTAGTTATTTGCCATTCATTCAGTATTAACCAATAGAAATCAGATAATAAAAAGATGTCACGTAAATTGTAACGGTTTTATAAATGTATTTTATTATACTAGATATATATCACATTATGCGAAACTATGCGCTTTGAATATTAATTAATCTGAGAAAATAAATAAAACGCTGATGATTTATTGCAAGAATAAAATAGAAAAGTCCATTTTTTTCATTGTATTCTTAGTGTTTGGCCCCAAATTTGCCAGATTTGACAACCTGTCTGAGGATGTGTAATATGATTAACCTCAAAAGACGATTAATTCTTAAATGAACATACTGAGAGGTTTTCAGCGATACATTTTAAACTTAGATGTAGAATTTACCGGGCAAACAGTAAAAATGTCCTAACCATCATGATACGATACCAAACCATAGATAAACACAGAGTTGCGGACTTTTTACCACCCAAAGATCGACCATTTAGGAACTCCTTAATAAATCCTAAATTTAATAAATATATCGCTGCAATTAATTATAATGATAAGATATTTAAGAGATGTCGTTTAGAGAAATATGGTAAAAGATTATGCGAAGTCCGAACACACACAGCAGGACATGTCGCATGTGTCGTCACAACCACACACGTATAACCGAAGGCTTCACACGGAAAATACACACACATAAGGCATACACCTATATGCCAAATACGTTGCGGTATCCGACGTTAACGTAAGAAATAATATAAGAGGCGCATCATTGAGTTTGCACATTTTAGTTTTAAAAGTCGACCGTCGGAGAACGGGTCATGTTAGCGAATTTTAGCATAGTAAGCTGTGCTTGATCGGCATCGTTAGGCTTTACTGTGTTGCCAGGACTGAGGTTGTCACCTGGCAGCCTGTTTTTAAAGAAGACTGCGAGGGCCTGAGCGGCCGTGTCCCGGGCCATGGGGCCGGGAGTAATTTATTATTTTTTGGTAAGTTAATCAATTAAAAATAGAATACAATATGTATTTTGTGAATATTATTTCGATTAATAATATATATTTTAAAACTTCAATTCAATTATTCAATTTATAACTAAATTGTTTATATTCGAATTCATATGAAATTGATTATTTTATGATTAATATGAATGTAAAACAAATTGATTAAAAATATCAACGTATAATTAAACATATTAATGTAATATTATACACCACAGCATCATTCTTAATATTTAACCAACATATCAATTTATAAGTATTAATAAATGTTTTTTTGCTAACATAATCAATTTTATCATAACTTTATGAGTAATGTGTTGAATTATGTATGTATTTATGTTATTATGTCAATTCCGGTATTATTAATATTTATATTACTCAATGATATATTTAATCAAATAAGTTTGGAATTATACTTTAGTATATGACTCTTATGAAGTAACTTTATAACATTAGGCAATTTCTAACATGTTACAACAATACGACACGATAATTTCCTGATTTTTAACTTGTAGAAGGAGAACATAATCATAGTATTCACAGTCATTTCACAAACAATAAATAACAACAAAAATCTTATTAAAATTTCAATAACAATATTATATACTTATGAAATATATTGAAAATGATAAAATAATCGCTGAATTCGTGCCAAACGTTGGAAATACAAAATAAGATGCTAACGTCACAATTGATTAGTTTCTCGATACTAGTTAGTCATTCTAAATTATCAATAAATTTTAAAATCAACGGCTTTAGGATTCCATTAAAAACTATCTGGTACTATTAAATGCAAAATACTATAAAAACAGAATTAATGGCGTTCAAGATTAGTTTATTACCTAAACCCATATAATTCAAAGGCATTCTTTTTCATTTTATCATTATTAAGTAATATACATATTTAAGTCAAACCTGTATAGGTTCAAATGTTTATAAATAGGATCCATATATATTCTTGATAATTTAATGTATGTCCGCAAAAACTTTCAAAAATTGAAATTCGTAAAAGGCCGACATGATTAAAATATTAGTAACTGTGACAAACTGGTCATCCCATGGTTTTTTTTAGACTCAGTAAAACCAGCAAAACTTCTTTAGGGTTTTTTTTTCGAACTGACTACGCTAGTGGCCTGACAGGCCTTTACAGTTTTACCGAACTACACTTTTTTAGGTAATAGTGTTTTATATGAAAGTCCCAAAGCAGATTACCGATTTGCCGGACTGTCTGTTTAAGCGCCGTGTCTAGAGGGTTTTGGTGTCAAAAGGCAATTATAGGATGTCTGGAATTAACACCTCTCTCTGTACATCCACTAAAAACGATCTATTTAAAAGATAAGCCTGATCGAGATTCTTGCCGGTTCTCGTCGATGACTGGGTTGTTTTCCGCAACGGAGGTAGATTATCGTTCGTAAGCGCCTTTTTAGCGTTTAAATTGAATAAAATATTTTTGATTTTGATAATTAACAAGTCCAGATTCACGAAAGCCTCATATAGTGCGGTAATTATTTGTGTGAAACACGAAACTTGCATAGTAGAATTCTGTTAATGTGTACCACAGTTAATTTTAATCTGAAAATAGCGAAAATTGGTTTTATATTCTCGGTTACGAATAAAGTAAAATATAATTTACTATCTTTAAATAAATAATTGTAAAGGGGATGAAAACGATTTTAAACATTAGTTTGATAAGCGTAAAGGCGTTAATAAGCATTATTTACTCATAAAAGGCCTTAAACGCCTGTCATTCAAAATATTTTAATCGTTAAGCCCAATATAAGATTCTAAACATCTTCAATACACGTAAAATAAGACGTATTTCATATTCTTAACTAGTAAAAAAATTACTAGAAATATTATAATAGCTTAGATTCTATAAGTTGTTTCAAATCTAAGTAATAATTACGTGCAATTATCGAAATGCCCTTAGGGTGCTTCAAATATATGTAATTAATTTGTAGTATTTTGTCTTAGTAATCGTATTGTGTATTAGATATAATGATGTATTTCACTATTCTGACCTGAACATAGATAATACTAGCTTTTTCACGCGGCTTTGCTTGCATTAATGTAGACTTGATCTATCCCTCGATAACAGTCCCTTTTTCTGGATAAAAAAACCTTTATCCTTTTCTGTACCTCTGACAATGTATCGGTTAAAAAATTAAGGAGTAAAAGCGTAACAAACAACCACACAAAACCACATTTATAATATTAGTAAGGATGTATACCTGAATTTAATATTCATTCGTATCGTTTTATTTGTTTTAACAGCCTACCTCTTACAATATAGTTAAAAGAGTCATGATATACACATGTCATGTATTTATATAAAACTTAATATATATTTATACGAATGCAACACGAATGTATTTATACGAAGCCTATAAATTCGAGGAATGATATTCGCGACTTAAATAGACCTGGCATTTATTGAATGAATAATTATGTATAACAATTAGAACGAAATATGTATTTACCAGTATTACATTTTTTAAATCGACATAATAATAGAAGTCACCTTCGTACGTTTTATCAATATCCTATTATATTTTCTTATATACATTTTTGAAGCTACTCTTGCTGTGAATCCCATTTCAATTACTATTTTATAAAAACTGATAATGCATTACCTATTCCCTTGGATTTCTTAAATATCAGCTCCTGATTGGAAAACAAGACTGTAAAAAAATACGTAAAAAAAACTTTAAAATTACATATAACGTAAAAAAATAAATTATAATTACGTATACTAACAGATTTATAATGATTTATGAAGAATCTAGAGTCATTAATGTCATATTTTAAAATTAGATTTATAACTAAAGTTTACGACAGTTTCAGACTACTATCAATCAAGATGACAGTACACGACCAATTATTGTAATGTCAGATAAAGTTGAACGTACTTTGATATCGGAAATACAAAGAACAATGGCACGACATCAAAATACATTTCGGGGATGTTCCGTAACGTGGATTATATTTCCCAATAAAAGTATTTTAAAAAGACCTTGAGAAACACGAGTACATTGCTATCAGTTCCGACCCAAAAATACTCAAGTCGAGCATTTCTACGTAAGAATGCCCGGCGGTATATAGAACCGGATCCATTAATGTTAATAATTGCGAACTTGCTCCTGAAACAGGATTTCGGGTGGAGTTGTTAACTTCTAGAATTTTCGAACGATTTCAAATAAAAATTACATCCTACGCAATACTTTTTATAATTTATTTGATGCTCGGAGACGAATAACATCTATCACTGATGACTTCGTTCACATTTCGATTATAAACATTGATGAATTTATACATACTTCAATTAATTCACTTTTATATATATTGTATATTTTTTCTGAATATAATTATTTTCAAATTGATTTACATATAATAATAAAAGCAGTTGTTTGTATACCTGAGAACGATCACTCGAACTACGTTTGTCAGATCACCATAAGCATTCGCACACCTAAGTGTTTTTATTAAGCGCGCCGCAGGCGTTCCAGTGACTCAAATTTTATACCGATCAATCGTCATGAAAATGTTATACGTCGATATTGGAACAAGGAACATAGACAACAAATAATAACGTACAAGAAGCTGTGAACACATGCAGGATGACATATTTGTACAGATATATATATATATATGGACAGCGGTTTATTAATTAGTATACAATTATTGTTTTTAAAGACAAAAGACGCTCATATGTAGTCGTTACTGTTAACTATTGCCTGTATTCATTGACATTTGAAGTGGCAGTAGGCATTGTTATTGTTCAAGTACTTACTTTATTAGTTTAAATACTTAACAAACAATTTCATTCATAAAAATAAATATGTAGTGTTTCGTTCCTCCAAAAGTTTTCCGTAATGTTTTTTATGACAGTGTATGTAAAAGGTTGTATTCGTTGAGAATATAAAAATAACGTATATATTATTAATTTTGGTTGTTATATCGTCTTACTTCAATGTTAATTTGATAACATAATTCTAAATTAATTATGACTTAATTATGTGGTTATTCGCTGAATAACCAAATAAAATAAAGGTAAATGAACTCTGTAGGAGAATTTAGTTATGTCATTATAAAAATGACAAAATTGCAAACAACACAGTACTTAATATCGATTACTATATTTTATATAATATATACGTATTTATATCAGATTTTAATAAGCCAGGTTAATGACACATTTGGTAAACCATAATAGGACATTGACGCTCGGTTTAAGCTCAAATTGTTATTAGGCGTGACTATGTCGGACGATTCAGGGATTTGTTTTACCTATTGTTCTGTCAATCATCCCGCGTTCACGAGGATTGAATATATCTGACAGCAGTACACGTGTCTCTTAATTTAATATTGTCAATTATGAATTAATCTTTATCAAATTTTCTTAAGGTTATAATAACCTGGTTGGTTTTATTTATCGTAAACTTCAATATAATATATAAAACAGAATTTGAGCAGTTGCCCGTCTCTGCTTCTCTGTTACTGACGAAGAAAATGAAACAAATTCTTCCCTTCACAGTACAAGTAATGAAATACCAATTGAACAGCTAAACGTCATTCTGTCAATACGTTTGAAAATTTCCCTGCTGTCTTCTGTTTCATCAACTCACTTTGTTATGTGGAGATTTTTTAACCGAACTTTTACACATATCTGTAAGATTTTTCAAATGTTTTCTTTCATACAAATATTGTTCTGACAATTACAAAAACGTTTTAACTCATTACGTTATTGGCCTAGTAAGGCCTTAACAGCTTCACCAGACTACTAAGGCGAGCGCTCAAAGCATCAAATGATAAAAACAAAGAAGTATTAGCCATATATTTATTTTGAAGCACTAACAAGATTTAGACAAGAATAGTTCATAACATTCATTTTTTAAGAAATAGACTCTATATAAGTGCAACCTTAACCTTAAACTTATAGGTGTTTACGACGTATTATATTCTACAGCAAATAACTTAATTAAATGAAAACGCTAAAACAAAAACAACAAATATAGGTGCAGTTCTGATGTATTGCGCTTATATACATTTGGCAATTGATTTTTATTGGTATATATATAATAAAAAAATTTAAAAACAAACCCAACCACTGTTCGTGTTTCGAAGGAACCCTAATAAACAAATGCGTCTGCATTAAATTACCTTCTTAAGAATGCGTAATGTGAGTCATCTCCAAGTTTAAACACGGTCGATACCGGTTGTATAATTTTTAAGATGTAGCTTATATGAAGTGTTGAGTAATGTCGTATATGTCGAGGAGTTTGAATAGTTTAAAGGTTGAGGATGCTAGTTCACCTCATGCCAAGTGATGGGTCACGGAATGACGTAATTATCCTTGTGATGCGACGCCAACGGCCTTTCTAAAATATCATTCAAACGAAGGCTTAGGAATCCTAATATATCTCTAAAACGTGTTATGTTATAAATCAATGAGGTCATATGAAGTGATATATATAGTATATTCACTTTTATAAATGGTGATATCATTGATGTTTCCTTATCGTATAAAAAAATAAAGACAATAAAAGGACAATGTATCTCAGATAACCCTTGAAACAAACGATAGCATCGGATATAACGTTTATGGCAAGACGAAGCGATGACGCTGAATGGTTAGTTTGTGTTCGGATACAGTATAGTTGTAGGTGATAGAGCCACGCTGAACCTGTTACTGGTTTCAGCATGATTGGGTCGACTCGCTCGGTTAGTACCACCCTCTCATAGAAAACAGACGTGAAGTAACAGTGCTCGCTTTGTTGCGTTCCACTTCCCCCTTCGATCCCCCCTTCCCCAGCCCCCACAACAAGGCTGGCATCGTATTTACTACTTCCTTGGTGTTGCTAGTGTCTATGGACGGCGGTGATAACTTCCCATCAGGTGACCCGCCTGTTTGCTTGCCACCTATATTATTAAAAAACTATCGATCAACGTAGGTTCTAAAGGTTCTTTCAATGAAGGAAAACATCATGAGAAAATCGTAGCGTGGTGTTAGGGCTTTTTTTTAAACCGATAGGTTACCTAAAATTGACAATCTATAGCCAAGCACCTTTAGGTATGTTCTGGTAGTTGCACTAGAGTGGCAGTCTGTTAAGGCAGTGTTTTTCAAAGGTGTCGCGAAGCCTCTTTAGAGCGGTCGTGAAGCTTCTATAGCGGAGTTGCAAAACGTTGGAAAAGCTACTACAGTAAAAAAAGACAAGAAAGTTTTATAAGATTTATTAAGAAAAATGTTAACTAAAGGACATAATCATTTGTTTTAAATAAACAAAAAACTTAGGAGAACTCTTATGTATTTATGCGTACCCGCACTATGAAAATGAATAAATATGTTAAATTGAATATTTGTCACAAAATAAAATACATGAAAGAAAAACAACTGGCAGGGGGGTTGCGAAATATTTTTTCATACTATAGGGGCCGTGTCAAGGAAAAGTTTGAAAAACACTGTATTAAGGTATAGCGTGTTTACCATTTGAAAACATATCGTCATTCAGAATCAACCTAGATTGTGATCAAATCTACAAAGCATAAATGTAACTAAATTACACGTAACAGGTATTCACGAAAACAGGATACGGCTATTATTCGCAAACAAAACGAAGGAATGTGTTAATGTGAAACTATGTAAATAAGCACCTGTGTTTAAACATAACGGTAAAGTCACGTTTAACTGCCCTTTCGTGAGTAAAAAAACACTGAGTAATAAATACATCTACATTTAAGAAATGAATTAAGTTTCCATAATGCTTTATGACGTGACTTCATTCAAGGATGTACCTGTACAATACGAGGTACTTTTTATATACAATCTTTAATATTATATACGTGTATACCGAAATAAATGATTAAAAACCGTATTCATTTAAAGTACTATGTACATAAAACATCACATAGATTATTAGAAAAAAAAATACACTGTGGTTTGACTATTAAGTATAAAACTATGAATATTATCCCCCGGACATCAGTCGTGTTTATAAATGCTAAATAGGAATAATAATTTCTACAAAATTATATTTAATTAATTCTACATTAATTTAACAATAACCTATTTTCATAAACTACAATACGTCAAAAACATTCTTACCTTTATCAGAGATTTATGGACGTCAAAGCTTTTCACAGACTTGAGATGAAAATTATATGAATTGTTAATTAATTTCTGCGAATTTGACTTAATAATAATGTAGACGTTTAAATTATTAATTTTATATTCGTCTACTGTCATTAATTTAAAATTCTCTTCATTCTAACTACTGCAGTCTTAACGATCCTACATTTGTATACTATTATAAGTAAATAACGATGACGCAATGTAACAGATATTTTTATTTATTATCAACCGTCTCTACTTAATATTAAAGACATGTTAATATAATACACAGATTAATTCATTATTCAAAAAACATATTTATCGGCAATATGATATCAAATTTATGTATAAGTTATCTAGTAACATTTTTATATTAATTGTATAGATACAATAATAATTGCAAAACATAGAATTTATAAAGAAAATCATTAATATTCTTGACCTTTCAATTGACTAAAATTAATTCTCTTAGACCAAAATACGAATATAATTTAGAAATAAAAAAATAGGATTGTAATATTTAGCCTGTTTAAATTTATACATTTTACAGTAATGCCCATATTAAATACTAGTCTTTTCCCGCGACTTCGTCAGCGTGGAATAGTTACTCTAAGGTAACGCTAACACGCAGCGGAAACTCTAAAGAAGAAAAAAAAAACCCGATTTTGAAACATTCTTCATTTGTCCATTTCTCCTATTGGTCTTAGCGTAATGATATTATAGCCTAATAGATATAGTAATAGATATTATAACTTTCCTGGATAAATGAGCTTATATAACACTGAAATAATTTTTCAAATCATACCAGTAGTTCCTGAGATTACCCCCTACAACGTCACAATCTAACAAAATTTACTTTAGGTCTTAAGAGCTTCACCGGACTACTAAGGCGAACGCTTAAGGCACTCAACCGATTTTAAACAAACTTAACCTCTTTATAATATTAGTACCTATAGATTAGCTTCGTATAACGTCAAAGACAACACAACATTTCCAACTATTGTATTGATATATTAATATATTTACGACGAGCCGTACTCTATGTAACAATTTTAAAGATGTATATTTTTTATTGTTTATAGGTTAACAATACATTCTTTACACAATTTTATCCATGTTTTATATTTGGTACTGAAGGAAAAATTCAATAAAAGATTATATTATATGTTTGTACACTAAATACGCGAGTTGATGGAGCTATAATCATTATAAATTTATAGTAATATACTGGGTGGTACTGGCCGGTGATAGAATTTTAAACACATGTTTGCTTTTCGAGTGAAGTTTTTGACCGCTCTGAATAAGGCTTAGCAGAACACAATAAGATATATAAATAACAATTAGTTTCGTATAACAATTCCGCCTGTTCGTTTGCCACCTATAATATAAATAAGTATCGATCAACGTAGGTTCTAAACCTTGCGAATGAACCGGAGCTTTCGATGAAGGAAAACATCATGAGAAAATCGTAACGTTGTGTTAGGGCTTTTTTTTAAACCGATAGGCTAGCTACCTAATGTTGAAAATCTATAGCCAAGCACCTATAGGTATGTTCCGGTGGTTGCACTAGAGTGGCAGTCTGTTAAGGCAGTGTTTTTCAAAGTGTGGGTCGCGAAGCCTCTTTAGAGTTTGTACACTAAATACGCGAGTTGATGGAGCTATAATCATTATAAATTTATAGTAATATACTGGGTGGTACTGGCCGGTGATAGAATTTTAAACACATGTTTGCTTTTCGAGTGAAGTTTTTGACCGCTCTGAATAAGGCTTAGCAGAACACAATAAGATATATAAATAACAATTAGTTTCGTATAACAATTCTTAATTTCGAAATCACAGACAGATATTGCAAGTTCATTTATTTAAAGCCGTGATCATTGTGAAAAAGGATACTAAATGATAGTAACAAAAATCATATTGAACAATTTACATTTAAACTCACAAGTTTGAAGGAGACAATTTTCATGTTATGTAGAATACAAAGACTAGTAACAAAAAAGGTTTCATATGTTGATATACTAATGGTCATTAGTTCATATGTAAAAGTTGCTAAACCTCAGATTTCATTTCTAACTTAATTAAATTTAATAATTATATGTATGTATAAAACATGTATGAAGTATGTATAGAGGATAGCTTTGAATTGTTAAGAAATAAATAAGTACCATTAAGTCAGACCTTTCAAAACAACGGTATAAATCTAATACAATGATATAAATGTCAATTCCAAAATACATAAACGTTAAAATAGCTGACCTATGACACAAACATTGTCAGCAAATTGTGCCACAGATTAACATTTTCCTTTAATGCTAGATTTTTTATCAGATACTCAGTCAAACGATATCAAAAGTGTTCAATATCGAAGGTCAGGATGACTTATTACTTTCACTGATTTGTGGATAGGCGCGGATTGGCATTAGTTACCGGATGCAAGCGACCTTCGACTGTTTGCGAAGCTACTTAACGTTTAGTTTAGCGATCGTACATCAGAGAGTGTGTGACATAACTATCTGGCGTCACCCGGCGACGCACAGTGGGCGCACCTTGACATAATATACATAAACTCTCGTTATATGCATGTTAAAAAGAGTTATTAATGTCTGCAACCTTCTTCAAAAATTAAAAAAAGAAAAATGACTTTTTTTTATTAGTCTATGAGTAATACAAAATGGATTATTACATTTTTTATACCTAATTTGTTCATATTAATTGATTAAAAATGAATTGATTATTATAAATCTTTATTATCTAATACCGTTGTTCATGATAGTACTAATAATAAATATATAAGCACGAGAATAATAATTAAACATAGAAATAGAATGGAACGAAAGATGGATTAGGATAATAGCAGATTTCAAATAGATTATGATTTTCTTTAGTGTATACAGAACTCTTACACAGAAATTAATAGTACACCATTTGCAATACCTATAGTTACATAAATAATTTATAAGCTTATAATGACCGAATTAAATTGATTTATATGGTTTTTGTATCCTGAAAGATCCATCAATAATTTTAATACATAAAATATAATAATTTTACAATACGCATAAACACATCCCAAGGTTTGTGAGAATATAAAGACTAGATGCATCGTTATTTTCAAATGTTTCATCATTTGGCACGCCCACTGTTTAACAACACGCCTTTCATCTGCGACATTGTATATTCTGAATATATTGCAATGCGTTGTAACTGTACAAAGCCCTTGTAAGTTTGTAACACAAGTAGATTGAAGAATGACAATCTATTATTATTAAACAATTAATAGAAATGCGAATTATATATTTTAATTCTACAAACATTTAAAGTAGTCTAAAAACTAATAAAGAAGAAAATTTACGACTGAATAGTTTGTTGTATTTAATTAGTCATACGAGATAATATGATTTTAATAACACAGAAACATGCAGCTGTAAATCTTTTGATGTAAACAAAAAACACTTAAAATACAGTGACCTCATCTATAATATGGAATTATGTCAAATAAAATATTATCGTCTCACTTATGTATAAATATCTTCTAAATTTGAATGACAATCAAATAAATTATCAATTATTATATCGTATTATTTAGTGGCAGAAATTACTAGATATATAAGTAAATAAAAAAGTATCTATGCAAAAAACGAATGTAACGACATACGTAATGAAGCCATACATAATTCACACACAAGATGTATCCATGAGATGTGATTATAATGAACAGGTACACATAATTTGAAACGCATTTTTAAAACATATTAGAACTGGTTACTCGTGTGACAGAATGTTAATTTATACCATAAGATATAATAAAATTTACATTATAACGCCATAGAAACAAAGGGCATTATAAATTAATAACTAATAAGGGATTTTGTACAATTAATATTTATTTCTTGTTTATCAACGTAAGGGACATAAAATTACATTATCTATCTGTAGGTGGTAGAGCCACGCTGAAGCTATTACTGGTTTCAGCATGAATGGGTCGGCTCGCTCGGGGTAGTAACACCCTCTCGCAGAAAACCGACGTGAAGTAACAGTGCTTGCATTGCTGCGTTTCGTTCGGTCAGTGAGAGCGCCGGAGGCCCACTACCCTTTCCCCCTCCCCATCCCCTCTTCTCCCTCTCCCAAACACAGGCTGGCAACGCACTTGCGACTCTCCTGATGCTGCAAGTGTCTATGGACGGTGGTGATCACTTAACATCAGGTGGCCCGCCTGTTCATTTCCCCCTATGATATAAAAAAATAATATATCTCAAAGTAGTTTCTAAACATAATATACGCATCATACGCATCAAAACAGAGCCTTAAAGGACAATACGAATTATTTGTAAAAGATGACCGCTTACTTAAGTATGTCAAGATATTTTTAGCGGTTTAAATATAAATAAATACGAATACCAAATATTTGTAGACAAAGTCGCTAGTAAAGTTTACGTCAGTAATTGCTACCGTCTTATTATAGTGTGTAATATGAATATTTAAATATTATGTGAATGTTATAACTATGTTGTGAACTGTCATGTAAAATAACGGGTACTTGCCAATAGCATTCATCTCTACAAACCCACTACTTACATACCAATTGAGTTATTTTATTCATTGTCATGTTAATCGCTCGTTTGACGATCGGGGATCACGGCGTATAGGTTTCTATGCCAGCATTGTTCAAACAAAAAAAAATCCATTTAAAAATTCAACATGACTGTTTTTGAATGCTTACACGTTTATGTCCCAGATCAAAAAACAATTTACTTCTTATGTTTGTCTCAGCCTGTACGTGAGATTGTAACGTAAGGCGGCAGTTTGCGGGGTTACGGTCACGGACATCGCTAAAGTTTGAACTGTTCGTGTACCGCATTTTAATGTAATGCGATTTTGGACAAACCTGTAACGTTGTCTGAATATTGTTTTATCTGTGACCGACTTAGATATAAATCTAAATCGAAGAAACCGAGTAAATATTGATCGTTCACCTTTTGTGGGATAAACAGTTCACACATTTATATCCAGCAGAAGCCGAAATTGGATGGAATTATTTGAAAACTTTCTATTATTAAATCTCTTCTAGATCTTATGCAAATAAAAACTGTGAAATATTTTGTCGGTTGGCAATATTTGTGAATGTGAGGAGTGTTTACATCTATATTTATGAAGCAATAACTGCTTAGCAGAAGTTCGGTCATTCACGTAGATTCAAACTATACGATGAATTTTAAATTTCATGGACATAAAACACATGTTCAAATTACATTTTCTAATCATGGTTAAAAAATTAAAAATCTATATCCATATATATTGTTATTTTATAACGATTAAAAACCTTTATAGGGTTAGCATGTTAACATATTTATCCAGATCGTCACTTGATATCAGCTAAGCTTTAAGTTCGCAACGTCTTATCTTTGCCGTACCGTTAAGCTGTGGAATAATCTCCCGGCCAGTATGTTTCCTCCTATGACACGGGGTCCTTCAAGCGCAACGTGAAGAGTTACTTACGCAGGCCGGCATGACAGCGGCGACCGGTTTTTGGATTGTACTGTGCTTACCATCAGGCACCGTACAGTCATTTTGCTGAAATACAATAACAAAAAATAACTCTAACGCATAATAAAGTAGGGATATAGATTACATTAGAAAGATATTGTATACTAGCTGTCCGCCCCGGCTTCGCACGAATGTTCTGAACTAGAAAATGAGGCCAAATTTTCTCATTACACTACGACCACGTAATGAAGTAAAATTTCAACAACCAAACGTCAGTCTGTCAATTCTGTCAATATTTTTGAAGATTTCCCTAACGTCTTGTGCCTCCATCACTCACTCACTTTTTTATATGGAGATGTTTTATCCTAAAATTTTCACTTCTGTATTCGATTCTTTAAACATTTTCATCACCAC
This sequence comes from Antheraea pernyi, assembly GCA_015888305.1. Lineage (NCBI taxonomy): Eukaryota > Metazoa > Arthropoda > Insecta > Lepidoptera > Saturniidae > Antheraea > Antheraea pernyi. Next base: position 117,838 of record MU159455.1, on the reverse strand, counting down.
AATCTTTGTCCCGATGAATACAAAAAAAAACATAATAATTATAAAATACACCCTAGTGTCATCTAATTTAAATAAAATAGATAGTATAAAAACTTTTCTATGAAAAATTCAGAGTTCATGGAAATCGAACAAAGGATTTTTTTTTGGAATTTATCGCTTTTCCAAATACCAATATGTAGCATATTCCAATCATATATAGCAATCGATAACTAAGCACACAAAAGCGGCGATGTAGATTGGTTAATACTTTAAAATTTCATTGTTCTGTTGTGTCTGAAGTAAGTCTAATATTTCTAGTTCGTTATTCGTAACTTACCGAAGTTACGGGGTAAATTCGAATCTTCCTAGTGTTATTCGAGAGCTACATTCGTGTGTATTTAATAAGAATGACCTCATAAATACGTGATAATATTTTTTTCGTTGTTCATTGTCTACAGTAATTGAGTTGAATAGCCTTGAAATCTTCATAATCTTGAAATCTGCGAAAACGTTTTGATTGACACATCGTATCCCAATGTTAATTACGTAAACATATTTACCAGACTATTCGTCCTTATAAGGTGAATAAAAAAACATATAAACTTAAAATAAAATGCCGTTATTGATTCACTGTACAGATGAATCGTTAAATAACACATTGGTTACATTTTGCAATACGTTTGTTTAAGAAGATATTCTTGATTATAACTTAACATTCGTACTCAAAGGTTACATATTGTGAATTATTCCTTGACACTTTTGCAATAAACAAAAACCACTCATTGACTGTCTGTATACATCTCTACATGTATAATATTAATGTTCGTTACATAATACTTTTGAAACATTAGAAAGAAAATATGAACTCGAAAACATTGTATAATGATTAGTTCAATATTTTTATGAAGAATCAATTAATGCTGTAAAATTAATCGGTAATTAAACACTGTTTTTTTTATTAAAACAATAAAAAAAATTAAAAGAGTATGTTCGTCATTTACAATTAATTTACATCGAATATTTATGAAATTTGGAATAGAGGTAGATTCAACTAGAACGAACACTATATTATGTAATCTAGTGTTCATTGCTTTGATTCGAATTTCTTACTGGAAATAAGTTGGTTGATATTATTTCATAAAAAATAAATCAATTTGGGCAATTGTTTTATTACTATATTAGTTTATGCCTCCGAATTTGTTCTTGTCAAAATGGAATCATTGTTTTTTGAGAATTTTATCCTTATGAGAAGGATAATAATGTAACTTGATAAATACGTATATACTATTAAAAGTATCGACAAAATTAATATACCCGTTTCGGAGATTTGTCCGGACAAACAAAGGACACTTTAATTATTTTTATATATAACTATATAGACTCATTGTTAGATATTTATAAAAAATAGAATTATTTTATTTACAATTAGTTTTTACACCCGGTAGTAGGATGAAGTCATTAGTACTCAAAACCATATTTCAACTATATATAGTTTATAGTTAGACAAAACATGTTTTTTACGAATTATTCAATACATGAGTCACCAGTATTAATAAGTTTGCAATAAAACAAGATGAAATAAATAACAAAGTTGAATATTTACATAACTCGCCACCAAGACAATATCCAAGAAGCCTTCATACGCGTTAAGCAATACAAAGAACATCGGACAAACCCAACGCACACTGTACAACGTAACCTGTGTATGACCAGTAGACCTACTACATTTTATTCGCATGTTTCATTGAATTAATCATGACATTATGATAATTAATTAATGAATAACTTTAGAAATTGATAGTATACATTAAATAGTATTGTTAATGGTACTTAATTAATATTTAAATCAAATAAAATAACTTATAATACTAATGATATATTATAACGTCCCAAATCAATATGTAAATAATTTACAGTAATACTGCACTGGTTACAAACCGTATCGCAAATATCACAATTTCTTAAAACGAGAACTATAACAACAGTGACATACACATATCTAACAAATAAAAACTTAAATTAACTTAACTGAATATATTAGATTATCGTGTAATACGGTATTCCGAGTGAAGCGTGAGATTTATGATAATAATGAGTGAAATGTTTTTTTAAAATAAAAATGAATGTTTAGAACTACCGAAATTATAAATATAATTTAAATTTTGATTTTTTCTGTATTTATATATGTGACATTCGATGTTATTGAAAATCGTTATACATTTCATTGCTTTTCTTTAATTATTTGATTTTATAATGTTTAAGTTATTACGCATATAAGAATTCTACAATTATGTGATTCTGATGCGACTTGTAAACATATTTCATAGTCTAATCCTTCCAATTATCATGATTTTCAACACTGTGCTAAACATGCTAACATTTAAAAATGCAATTTATGTCATACATATTTCAATAACAGGCGAAACTTTTAGTATGGAAGGACTAAGTATGTTGTAATAAAATATGCAAATTATATTAGAGTTAGGTTACTATATGTCGATGGTGATAATGTTTGTACGCACGTCTTTGGCTCTTTGCCTTTACTACGTTCCATTTTCCATGTTCACTAAAATGTGAATACTATATAAAATAATTCAACAACAACATATATATAAAAATATGTAGTAATTAATCACCTTCTTGCAACTCCAACGATATGAAATAGACGAAGATAAATAGTAACTGAGTTAAACTTCTGTAATCCTCTATAAGTCCCTCTTATTCATGTAACGTACGTTAATTTAAAATAAAAGCATTACAAACGTCACTAATAACATATCATTCTGTTTGTTATATACATAGTCATAGATTCAACTAAAACCATGTTTGACTCCTGGTCAAGCCGATTTTAAATTATAACTTGTTGAACATAATTTTTTATTGGCCTCGAATTTTTATACAAATTTTTATTCTTAGTAAGTAATTGATCAAATCAAATAATGTTATTATGCTTATTTGTTTCAGGTGGTGCTAGCACTAACCCAGGCTAGCGCTGAAAAGCCAAGCAACGATACAAAAGCAGTAGCTGCAGACGAACGACAAGGAAGACAGCTCGGTCCTTATCAAGGACAAAATGACAACGAAGTAGTGGTGGACATTGAAGATGATGAAAAGAAACAGTATTACGAAACCAATTACGATACAAGTAAGCAATTAAATGACAATAATTTAAATCACTAATGATCATAATCACGTGAGCCTGTAAGAGACCCACTGCAGGGTCATACCCCTCTTCCCGAAGGAAAGTATGGGCATTATGTCCCCGCTTGCCCACGAACTATTTGCGATTTCATACTTTAAAAAATTCACCGTCCTATATTTTCCTACATATGGTGGTACAAGAATATTTCTCCCAATGTTTTCCTTCACTATCAGCCAATAATGTTATCAAATTAATTTAATTTGAATTGATATTCTACCTTCTTCTATCTAATCACTCGACCTCCACTTAACCCCACTATGTAATTCTTTATTGACAAATGAGTGTTATATGTAGCTTATGTGAGCCATTTGGAATTGTATAATATAAATATGGTCTTACGAAAGAGGAAATTTCTCTAAAACAAAATAGATATCCATTTGATAAGTAAGTACAAAATTAAATATAATTATAATGTTGGTCAGGTAAAGGATAATTTATCGTTTATAGGTGCATTGGTTTTTGGTTATGCAAAATTAAATATAATTATAATGTTGGTCAGGTAAAGGATAATTTATCGTTTATAGGTGCATATGGTTTTGGTTATGACGTCGGTCCCAATGGACAGTTCCATCACGAAAATCGTGGTCCGGACGGAGTCACCTACGGTTGCTATGGTTACGTGGATACCGATGGTTACCTCCGCGCTACTCACTATGTTGCCGACAGTCACGGCTATCGTGTAGTAGAACCCGAAAAACCCGTCGAAGTTTATCCCGACGACAAGTACGAATATGATGAAGCGTAAGTACTTCTAGTAACAAACTATTTTGATTACAAATATGTATTTATGAACTAAGTTGAATTTTGATTTTTCTTGACCTTATATTACCAAATAAATTTATTCAAAGCCTAAGAAGATATGGGTGGGTTTATTAATAATGTACAATACAAAATGTTCACTGATATAGAGGTTTAAATAATATATAAACTACAGTTATACTAACTTTATAGCTATTCCTTAATACTTTAATATTTGCAGAAACGACAATCAACCGATGGAATCCAAGCCAGGTCAAATAATAGAGTGGAATAAGCTATTTTTCCCTAAAGGATGCGGTCGCACTCCCGGTGGTATACCATCGAAACCACGACCAAAACCTACACCGAAACCACCGCGTCCTATTGATAGCAGTGGACAAACCAGTAATCCAAGCCCTGGTGTTGCATACCCAGGACAAGGTACAAAATTATAATTTTTTAAACGTAGTGCTTATGTAGCCGCCTACCTTTAAGTAAATATAGTGATTTGTAATAAAATTAATTATTAAAATTTTTGTGTCAGGTGGTGGTGCAAGTGGTCCTAATGGACCCTATGGTCCCAACGGACCAAACGGTCCTAATGGCCCTGGCGGACCTAGTGGACCTAATGGTCCTTATGGTCCCGGCGGACCCAACGGGTCATATGGACCTGGTGGATCAGGTGGGCAATATGGACAAGACGGCTCTTACCGCCCTGACGGATCATATGGCTCCGATGGATCCTATCAACCCGATGGTATATGCACACATAAATTAATGATTCAGAAATATTAAATTGCTATGCTATTATGGAGAAATTTTGCCTTAAATTTTATAACATATTAAAATTCTAAATAATTAGTATAAAAAATATTCGGAAAAATCCTGAATTCCCTAAATCGTACTGTCACTCGAAAATTAGAATCATTTATTACAGTAAATAGTACCAAAATATATTTCAATTAGAAAAATAATTCTTGTATTACTTTCACATTTAACTTTTGGTATTTACACCGAACCATATCACTTTCTAGGGCAAGGCGGATACTATCCAGGCACACCTGGTAGTCCCGGAACACCCGGTAGTCCGGGATCCCCTGGTACTCCAGGTAGCCCAGGTACACCAGGATCACCGGGTTCAGGAGGTGGATACTACCCAGGCCAAGGAGGATCAGGTAAATAAAATAGATCTAAGATCTGAAATATATGAAAGAACGATAGAAAAAGATTTATTGTAGGAACAATATATACAATCAAAATATAAAATAAAATAACTAGCTGACCCGCGCTACTTCGTCTGCATTAAACAGGTTACCTACCTACCGATTCCAATCGTATTTCATAACTTGAAAAATCTTAAAAAAGCTAGAACCCGATTACAGCGACTGCCACCGTTTCCAATTGTGAAACCAAATAATTCAGACTCAGTCAAACACATACCTAGTTGGTTTAGTGAATGTCTTAGGTATATGGGGAAGAAATTTCGATGAGGTGGACGTAACGCCATCTGTCATTCAGCAACATAAATAATTTCGTTTTGTTTGAAATACGAACGACCGTTGAATCATTTCGATATTGTTATGCAAGAATACTGAAATAGCTAATAAAAAATGGGAGGATGGAGTTAGGCAGGTGAAAATTTGGGGTTATAGGTATTTTTGTGGCAAATACAAAAAAAAAACCAAAAAGAAAAATTGCCTAATATATTGACAAAAAATCTGAATATACTTTAAAAACTCTTCTCATACCTACCAAACAAACTTTTAAAATTTCATAATAATGGATCCCACCGTTTAAGAGGAGTTCGACGACAAACCGTGAAATGACATTTTTATATATTAGATAGATAAATGTAATAGATACGTAACAGTCGCTTAAAAATATTGCTCATCGAAACAAAGTTTCAATATCAACAAACAAAATATCATCTATATAATATTTATGAAATCTATATTAGGTGGTCCAAGTGGTCCTACTGGACCAACTGGCGGTGGCGGCTATTACCCAGGCACTCCAGGCAGCCCAGGAACACCGGGAACTCCAGGTTCTCCAGGAACACCAGGTATAAAACAAAACCCAATTCAAGAACAAGAAGTAGTTTAAGTTGAGTTTCAACGTCAACAAATATGTATTCAGTTGCTAGGTTTACAGGCCTGGTTACCTTCTATATAATAGTCTGTCATAATATAGCATGGATATAATGATAACATACTTTACGTAATTAATAATAATAAAACTCCCAACCTGAAAACGTTTTACTGGAATCAAAGGGTCGGCTTGATTAACGCGTCGGAATACATCCCATTAGCAACTTCTAACTCTGATAGATCTGTATTTTTTCCACTAAATAGCAACAATATAAACAAGTGACTTCAATTTAATTACGATATATTCCTTCATCAGACGCTTACTATCTAAAGTAATAAAAGAAAAAAACATTCTGAAAAGTCGTTAATATATGATGATTTGCAAATACCAGTGAATACTGTTTTGTGTATTTTCGGCCTAACGTCAAAAATGCGCATTTATCTACGTTCAAATAGCACTGTAAAAGTGATATTTCCATTAGAATTTGACTTTGCTAATAATTTATAAGCTAATAAACTAGTAAAATTTATAAATAAATACATGTTTTTAATTTTATTATAGGTGGACCTGGTGGACCCGGTGGTCCAGGAGGGCCAGGTGGTCCAGGCAGTCCGAGTGGTCCTGGTGGTCCGAGCGGTCCTGGTGGTCCTAGTGGCCCGAGTGGTCCATCATCAGGTGGCTATTATCCAGGCCAAACAGGAGGTCCGGGCACACCTGGAACACCTGGTACACCAGGAAGTCCAGGTGGACCAGGAGGCCCAGGAGGACCAGGAGGTCCTGGTGGACCAGGTAATATTTACAATTTATAGTCAAATTCATAAGTGAAAAGTAATGTGCTATATAATTTTATGTGATATTTTAATACATTTACTCCGTATTTCCTTAATCTTCAAGTGACAGGTTGAGAAATATAGTTAAACAAACTAAATATCGAAACTCGGTCAATCTACTCACCCTTCTGGCTCAATATATATTAATAGATATTGCTTAATATCACGACATAAACAAGGAAATCAAACGCTTGTATTATTATTTGGTAGGAAGCTCGAGCGGCTCAGGAAATGGTCCATCTGCGCCATCAGGTGGTTATTACCCAAGTCAACCTGGAAGCCCGGGAACACCAGGAACTCCAGGCACCCCAGGTATGAAATGCAATGACTAATTTAAAATATCATATAGTAGAGAAATTACCTAATTAATAAAATAATTTACGTTTTCTATAGGAGGACTAGGCGGTCCGGGAGGTCCAGGTGGACCCGGTGGCCCTAGTAGTCCCAGCGGTCCCAGTGGGCCCAGTGGCTCCCCGTCTGGTGGCTATTATCCCGGACAACCAGGAACGCCAGGCACTCCGGGCACTCCTGGCTCACCTGGGGGTCCTGGAGGTCCAGGTGGTCCTGGAGGACCAGGTGGTCCAGGTAAATTATACATAAAAAATAACAGTTAAAAACAAGTAACATCAATACAATACCAAAACTATTTATAACAATAACATAATAATTTCATTATAGGCTTTCATCTCATAATATATATAATGAAAATCTTGAACTTAACAAAATATATCATAATGTTACACTATATAGGCGTATTTTGTTTCATTACACATTTCATTATTTGTCATCAGGAGGTCCTGGTGGTCCACCTTCAGGAGGATATCAACCAAGCAAACCAATTAATTCAGGCCAAGGCTCACAAGGTAGAACCCTTCAATTGCTATTATATAAGTATATTATAATGTATGTAAATAGTGCATTTTAATAAGTTATAAATATTTTCTATGAAATTAGGACAACCCGGTAAACCGGGAGCTCCGGGGCAGCCGGGTCAACCAGGATTCCCAGGACAACCAGGCACTCCAGGTCAACCTGGGCAACCAGGATTCCCGGGCCAACCGGGACAACCTGGTCAACAAGGACAAGGCGGAGGATCAGGTATAAATTTAAACATGCTAATTTAGTAAATAAAGCTTTTGTATAAAACAGTTACCGATTAAGAAAATTGGGAAATAAAAGTATATATACACGACATTATCAGCAGATTTGGGGGTCTAAATTTAAAACTTTTGAACCAAATAATTGCATCGGATATACTTCGTAACTTTGGTAAAAAAGAAACTATAAAAATATTCTTTCATTATATAATATATGAAATTTCAAAAAGCGTCTGCTATAATTTTTGCTCGTTAGTGGTAGAATTTAAACTCGTGAATACGTAGAAAATTTCTTATGAACGTATAAAACAACATAATTTAATGGATTGACGTAAAGGTACAGTATTCTAACGGTATGACTCCATCCCCAAACTGTAAGTAAGATACAGTATGCTTCAGACACACGCGTCCTATTCTGTCGAAATTTAAATACTATATTGCTTAAACTATTGTGCCTAAAAAACAAAAATTAAATTATAATAAAAATAACTAGTAATACCGTACACCAGGACAACCAGGTACTCCAGGACAACCAGGCCAACCAGGATACCCAGGACAGCCAGGCACTCCAGGACAACCTGGTCAACCGGGTTACCCAGGACAACCAGGTCAACCAGGATACCCAGGACAGGCAGGTACTTCAGGACAACCTGCTCAACCAGGATACCCAGGACAGCCAGGCACTCCAGGTCAACCGGGACAACCCGGATATCCAGGACAACCGGGACAACCCGGAAAACCTGGTCAACCAGGATTCCCAGGACAGCCAGGCACTCCAGGACAACCTGGTCAACCAGGATACCCAGGACAGCCAGGCACTCCAGGACAACCTGGTCAACCAGGATACCCAGGACAACCGGGACAGCCTGGACAACCTGGACAACCAGGATTCCCAGGACAGCCAGGCACTCCAGGACAACCTGGTCAACCGGGATACCCAGGACAACCGGGTCAGCCAGGTACTCCAGGACAATTGGGTCAGCAAGGACAAGCAGGAGGACCAGGTAGAAAATCTTTTTTGTCAGTTAATAAGTTATATAGTCAGTTATATATAAATTGTTACTCTAAATTGCAACTGTTATAAATTTAAGGCCAAGGTAATAAACCAGGCCAACCAGGATATCCAGGAAAACCCAGTCAACCAGGAACTCCAGGACAACCAGGACAACAAGGTACAACAGGACAGCCTGGTCAACCAGGATACCCAGGGCAACCCGGGCAAGCAGGAACTCCAGGTAAAAAAACTATCCTTTCTGTTTTTTTAGAACGAGAGTATTAGTAATTCGTTCCATGTTACAAGCTCCGTTACTGTTTAAAAATTTAAACTAAGTACCTAAAAACAATAATCAATGTATCAGAATTATTAATTTCCACATAATAATATCAATCAGGAAAACCTGGTCAACCAGGAATACCAGGTCGACCTGGTCAGCCAGGATACCCAGGACAACCAGGAACCCCAGGACAACCCGGCCAACAAGGAACACCAGGACATCCCGGTCTGCCAGGAACAACAGGACAGCCAGGATACCCAGGTCAACCAGGAACCCCAGGGCAGCCTGGTCAACCTGGTCTCCCAGGACAACCCGGTGAACCAGGAACATCAGGACAGCCTGGTCAACCGGGAACACAAGGACAACCCGGTCAGCCAGGATACCCAGGACAGCCTGGACAACCAGGATACCCAGGACAACCCGGTCAACCAGGAGTACCAGGACAGCCCGGTCAACCAGGACAACCAGGCACTCCAGGACAACCTGGACGACCAGGAACGCCTGGACAACCAGGATACCCAGGACAGCCTGGTCAACCAGGACAAACAGGAGGGCCAGGTAACAGACGTCATATTGTCAATTAATGCAATGCGTCGAGATTTAACGTAACAAACGACTTTTATAAATTCAATGTTCATTAGGAAAGCCTGGTCAACCAGAATCTCCAGGACAGCCCGGTCAGCCAGGATACCCAGGTCAACCCGGTGAGCCAGGCATACCAGGACAACCTGGACAACCAGGATATCCAGGACAACCTGGTCAGCCAGGATACCCAGGACAACCCGGTCAGCCAGGATACCCAGGACAACCCGGTCAACCAGGAACACCAGGGCAGCCAAGTCAACCAGGATACCCAGGACAACCAGGATATCCAGGACAACCAGGCACTCCAGGACAACCAGGCACTCCAGGACAACCAGGACAACCAGGACAACCAGGAACTCCAGGCCAACCAGGAACTCCAGGCCAACCAGGACGACCAGGAACCCCTGGACAACCAGGATACCCAGGACAGCCTGGCCAACCAGGACAAACAGGTGGGCAAGATAACAGATGTCATGTTGTCAATTAATGCATTATGTCGAAATTATACATAACAAACGACTTTTATGAATTCAAGGTCAATTAGGGCAACCCAGTCAGCCAGGAACACCAGGACAGCCTGCTCTACCCGGCACAGCAGGACAACCTGGATATCCAGGACAACCCGGACAGCCAGGAAAACCCGGACAGCCAGGAACACCAGGACAGCCGGGGCAGCCAGGACGTCCAGGAACCCCTGGTCAACCAGGATACCCAGGACAGCCTGGCCAACCAGGGCGACCAGGACAAACAGGAGGGCCAGGTAGCAGATGTCATGTTATCAATTAATGTATAGTGTCGAAATTATACGTAACAAACGACTTTTATGAATTCAAGGTCAACTAGGACAACCTAGTCAACCAGGAACTCCAGGACAGCCTGGTCAGCCAGGATACCCAGGACAACCCGATCAGTCAGGAACACCAGGACAGCCTGGTCAGCCAGGAACACCAGGACAACCCGGTCAGCCAGGATTTCCAGGACAACCCGGTCAGCCAGGATATCCAGGACAACCCGGTCAGCCAGGAACACCAGGGCAACCTGGTCAACTAGGACAGGCAGGAGGACCAGGTAAAATAACTGATTTTCTGATAGAAATAAGTGATATGAATTCTATATATGTATATGTCGACGTAAGAGCGTGCTCCAGATAACTCTCACCAGGATCCATCACAGAAACGACACTACTAGTCAGAATTACAATACATTTTCCTTCTCAACAACGTCACCTTTCAATAATCGTACAAAGAATGTGTTTTTAACTGAATCTAACTTTACTTTTATATTGCTCATTTGTAACTCACTAAACTACCCTATATCTCTTTTTCTTTAACAATAATAGAACATATTTTCTTAATTACAAACATAGGTAACATTAACGGTTTACAAAACAATCTACAACTATTATAATTGTTAATTATAAGTCGAAATATATCTGAATTCGTTTATTTATCTAGAAATAATTATAATAAATATACACCGGAAATATCCCATTTTACTCTTCTGTGACAAAAACACATTATATTTATTATTTAAAATTGTTAAAACAATATTAGATAATAATAAAATATATTCGAAACTTCTATTAAAAGTTATTCTTAAAATAATATTATATGATAATTAAACAAACCAAAACTTTAAAATTAAAAATAAAAATTAAAAATTAAGTACCAAAGCTTCTATTAAATCTTAATAATTTTAAACCGTTACTTATCATAGTAATGTGTTTGGAAAACATGGTGCTAAGATTATGAATGGTAGAGACTAAAATAATTATAGTTTAACGTCGGTATTATCTAAAATTAATTATGAATTACAATTTAATATTCTATATTTCATTTTATTCACTTTATAACAATGTGAGTTCCGAGTTAGCTGATACATCTATCTATCATCTGTAGTGCCATCGCACTACAGATGCTTTGATCTTATTTGTTAGTTACATACAGTGAAACCAGATGGCAGTACAGTCGCGCCCATATATACATATATATATATATATTGAATCTAAGTATTGCTTCAATTTTGCTAAACACATATCAGCCTGTACTGAAACTATATCGCGAGATTAGGCAAACACTATATTGCTATGAAAACGATATACTTACATTAGTATACGATTTCTCGAGACAAGATTACCACATTATAGTTTATATGTATATA
>MU159455.1:37985-98613 GCA_015888305.1 Antheraea pernyi | reverse complement strand
AAAGAGTGTCGTTTTCATCCTTAATATAGAAACTTAAAAAATTAAGAACTTACAGTCTTATTTCGATCGTTAGGATACCTAAAAAGAAATTATCATTATACTATAGATATAAAAGAACAACTAACGTTGACACTTGAACCATAAACGAACAGCGTAAACTAGCGGGTTGCTTTTACTTTAAGCGTAATAGTTAAGCGTTAATGAAGGATTTTTGGAAAATCAACCTTGAAAAGAAAAGTATCGGATCAGAGTTTCGGTTTCTCATCATTTGAAACTACACACAAAAATCGCTGTGTATAAAATTATTGTACTTTCCATACTGCTTTGTGTCACTGAGAAATGGTGACATTAATAGGAGCGACATTAGGAAATTTGAAGTCTTTCACATGAGATGTTTATGGTCGTATCTTCGTGAGGAATAGCAGAACCATATTCCTAACTAAAAATTTCTATGACGGACCATGCTCACTGGCATAGCATCAATAATTAGTACCCACCAACTGGGATAGTGCGGTCACATCGTATACAGGAGGGACTCTACGTTGCCTAAGTCTGTGTTTTAATCTCCGTTGAAGTATGGAAAGCGCAATCCTGTAGATCAATACATTCGTTACAGAGATGTGATTAAGCGCAATTGCATCGCATATAATATACCTCCACACGAGTGGAAAGAGCTTGCACAACAGGGATCAGAATGGCGCAACTCTTATAAAAAGGCAGTAGAAACATTCAAGGACCATCGACTAAAAGACCTCGATGCAAAACGCCTTTTCCCAAAGAACCGTGCCAAGCTTTCTTATTTTTACACCTTAAATTCTTTCCGCCAGTTACACTGTGCATCTTATAACCGTACCTTCAGAATTTGTTTTCGGGAGCCACATTCGTTTTCATTCTCAAAACTAAAAATCTTCACCGTTGACATCTACGCCAACGAGGACATCAGATATGTTATCACCAGCTTCGAGTTGAAAACCTGTCAAGAAGTATGTTCTGGCACTTTAGAGCCAGATATTCTAAACTTAGCAACTAGTTATGACTTCACTTAATATATGCTCTTGATAAATTAACTTACCAAATACGCTTAATAAATAAATAAATGGCCAAATACTACATAGAATAAACTATAAAGAATAAAAAACACCTTTCTACCTTTCACTTCAGGTTGGTAGCTATAAAACTATTTTTTTCATCCTATTTTTTTTTAAATTTATATGTACTAGCGGGCCCAGCGGACGTTGTCCCGCCCTGATAATATAAAAGATCTTGGTAAAGTATATACCTAAACCTTGAATCACTTTATCTACTGGTGAAAATCCGTTCAGTACTTTTAGAGTACTGAATTTATCGCGAACAGACAGACAGACGTGGCAGACAACTTTGTTTTATAATATGTAGTGATATACATATTATGTATATTATTAGAAAACTGATCATTTATCTATAACTATATTACTTAAGCATAGTTACGTCTAAAATGAGAAATACACGTATGTACCAATTTCATTCTTAATACTACCGCGTATAGGTAACTGCCGTACGGGGTATAGAATCAAGGATTAATAGTAGCCTTGTCTTTATGACCTCTCAGTAATCAACCAAGCATGAGACTCACATGGTAATAACGTAATAAAACACGCCATCTTGTTTGAATAATAATCTAAACAAAACTATGAATTATTAATAAATTTCATCTCATGCATTCTTATTGTTATTACACGATATTGCTATTAAATTTCCGTGCAGTTTCTTGTAGTTTTGGAAGTGGAAGTGGAAACTTCTTTAGGTATATCGAAGAACTATCGAAAGTGAAACATCATGCGTAGTTCAGCGACGCTGAGTCAGAGCTCCACTCGATATCGACTCAACCAAAAATGATTTGTGTATACATATATGTACATATATTATATTATATACTGTTGTACACTCGGCTCCAGTGCGTATCAAACACGTTTACTGTCTCACAAACTTCCCCACAAATGGCACCTATCATATCATAATAATAAAATAATATTATGTATGTTAAATTAGTATAATAATTCAATATAATATTATTTATTTACTTATCCCTTTGCACTCGATGATTTTTTTCATTCGTATTACCAGTAACTCGGATTTTCTGCTGATATCGAGAGCATAACAATCCGCGAGCCGCGACTGTTCTTTGTCACCAACAGCGAAACACCCTATAACTATTTTTTATATATTTCTGTTCTTATGTTAAAAACTGAAAATTATTTGTATTGTCTCCGTAGCGGATTCCTCGAGCTTAAAGACAAATTTTAAATGGCTCCGCTCCGGAGTCCTTAAGTGCAAACAGTTAATAAATCTGTATAAACTTTAATGTGCAGGTACTTACAAGTATTCATATCTTACATGTGGTCAAAAGCGCACACCCATTTTGTTTCAATTTTATATTTTTTAAAAGACATTAGATAAATATCGAATCAAATACCCATTAAGTAACTTTAACGATTCCCGATATTACAAACCTAAAGTTTTATAATCGATTATCTATTGTTACTGAACTACGCCAGATCTAAAGGGCAAGGGGATGAGGGTCACTACGACATCTTCTCCTTCTTTACGGAGTAATGAATTAGTTTAAAAAATTGTAAAAAATCTCAAACACCGATCCACAGGGAAGTCAAAGTTACACCTTTGCAGGTTCGCAAAAATTACAAATCCAGAGCTGTTCAGTATGTATTCTTATTTCTGTTAAATGTGGGTACATATTCTGAACTTCTCTAGAGATAAACAGGTTAAATTATTTTTGAGATGTTCACGATTTAATTCTCAATATTCAATATTGATAACAACAAATTTTATCAATAATACAAAGATGGTATACCTACAGTTGTTCTATGAAACGTTAAATAATGTTAATTGTGGTTCTATGTACACATACACAGTCTTATGTGTCACGTTTCTTAAGAAGGACGAGTTGGCTTCGAACTTAATACCTCCTAAGTGACTATTGTCAATTAGAAGACAAAAATTCTCACGGTTTATAAACATCTGAACGTAAGTACGCGCACGCAGAGTTCGTCTCCATACGTAGGACTTAACCTGTGTGTGCTGTGCATTATTGTTAGAACTTCATAAAGCAGATATCATTTTACCAACTGTAAGTATATAATTTGAGATCATTTTTTAAAATACCAAATAATGATAAATACATTTACTGACAATACGACGATATCCTTAAAAATATCATTTGTAATCATTTCATATGCAATAAGATATGTATACATTCGATGAATCAAAAACATCATATTTTTTGTAACCAGTGTTTAATCACCTTTTGGTCTTCTAACTTGAAATACAATGAAGTATTATTTATAAAAGATTTTCTTCAAAAATAACGCTAATATTTAAGATCTTTGTTTCATATTTCTTTCACGTACAGCCTAATGAATGCTATTCCACTATTATTACATTAAATAGGAGGTAATGAGCTAGTTGTCCTTTATAATTGTGGTACTACTTTATGTCATGTATTATTAAATACGTTCATAATATAATAATGACTTTCGCATTATTCATTATTATTTTATTATCCACCTTTAAAGAACAGTAACGTATCCGTATACCATGTTAAGAATATAACAACACTCACCCTCATAATCACCTCCGTACGATGATCTAGCCGTCAGTCATAGGTCAGTAAATGACCTACGGGACGTTATTCTATAGCTTTACTTTTCATTCGCGATCGCTAAGCAGTTCTTATTACCTAATTATTATAGTATCGCTAAAAACCAAAACTGACGAAATAAATCACAAATTTACTTATTTTGTACTTTTATTATATTATTGCCAATTTTTCATACTGACTAGTGGGAAGATCGACATTTATTCTAGTTATTATTCCGAATTTAAAATAAATTATAATATATGTGTACAAGTTAGTTATTCATTTGTTATATTGCCGTTCGATTTTTCTCTAACTAATATTGCTGCTTTTGTAACCAAAGATAAACAGATTTTGCGCATTATTTTCGAATAAAAGTTTCATCGTAGCACCGACACAGCTCAGAGAACATGAAATATCAACGCGACGAACGCACGTTACATTTTTGGTTTGCTAGCTTCTATGCTGACAATTTTGAAAAGAACAATTCAACAGTAAGTCTCATGCTCGACTGTATACAAAAATCGATAAAGACGAATTAAAAGCCATAGCCATAGCCGGAATTAGCAACAATCTTAAACGTAAGTGATAAAATAATACTGATGCAATTATGTGATTAAGCGCAATTGCATCGCATATAATATACCTCCACACGAGTGGAAAGAGCTTGCACAACAGGGATCAGAATGGCGCAACTCTTATAAAAAGGCAGTAGAAACATTCAAGGACCATCGACTAAAAGACCTCGATGCAAAACGCCTTTTCCCAAAGAACCGTGCCAAGCTTTCTTATTTTTACACCTTAAATTCTCTCCGCCAGTTACACTGTGCATCTTATAACCGTACCTTCAGAATTTGTTTTCGGGAGCCACATTCGTTTTCATTCTCAAAACTAAAAATCTTCACCGTTGACATCTACGCCAAGGAGGACATCAGATATGTTATCACCAGCTTCGAGTTGAAAACCTGTCAAGAAGTATGTTCTGGCACTTTAGAGCCAGATATTCTAAACTTAGCAACTAGTTATGACTTCACTTAATATATGCTCTTGATAAATTAACTTACCAAATACGCTTAATAAATAAATAAATGGCCAAATACTACATAGAATAAACTATAAAGAATAAAAAACACCTTTCTACTCACTTCAGGTTGGTAGCTATAAAACTATTTTCATCCTATTTTTTTTTTTAATTTATATGTACTAGCGGGCCCAGCGGACGTTGTCCCGCCCTGATAATATAAAAGATCTTGGTAAAGTATATACCTAAACCTTGAATCACTTTATCTACTGGTGAAAATCCGTTCAGTACTTTTAGAGTACTGAATTTATCGCGAACAGACAGACAGACGTGGCAGAAAACTTTGTTTTATAATATGTAGTGATATACATTTTATGTATATTATTAGAAAACTGATCATTTATCTATAACTATATTACTTAAGCATAGTTACGTCTAAAATGAGAAATACACGTATGTACCAATTTCATTCTTAATACTACCGCGTATAGGTAACTGCCGTACGGGGTATAGAATCAAGGATTAATAGTAGCCTTGTCTTTATGACCTCTCAGTAATCAACCAAGCATGAGACTCACATGGTAATAACGTAATAAAACACGCCATCTTGTTTGAATAATAATCTAAACAAAACTATGAATTATTAATAAATTTCATCTCATGCATTCTTATTGTTATTACACGATATTGCTATTAAATTTCCGTGCAGTTTCTTGTAGTTTTGGAAGTGGAAGTGGAAACTTCTTTAGGTATATCGAAGAACTATCGAAAGTGAAACATCATGCGTAGTTCAGCGACGCTGAGTCAGAGCTCCACTCGATATCGACTCAACCAAAAATGATTTGTGTATACATATATGTACATATATTATATTATATACTGTTGTACACTCGACTCCAGTGCGTATCAAACACGTTTACTGTCTCACAAACTTCCCCACAAATGGCACCTATCATATCATAATAATAAAATAATATTATGTATGTTAAATTAGTATAATAATTCAATATAATATTATTTATTTACTTATCCCTTTGCACTCGATGATTTTTTTCATTCGTATTACCAGTAACTCGGATTTTCTGCTGATATCGAGAGCATAACAATCCGCGAGCCGCGACTGTTCTTTGTCACCAACAGCGAAACACCCTATAACTATTTTTTATATATTTCTGTTCTTATGTTAAAAACTGAAAATTATTTGTATTGTCTCCGTAGCGGATTCCTCGAGCTTAAAGACAAATTTTAAATGGCTCCGCTCCGGAGTCCTTAAGTGCAAACAGTTAATAAATCTGTATAAACTTTAATGTGCAGGTACTTACAAGTATTCATATCTTACATGTGGTCAAAAGCGCACACCCATTTTGTTTCAATTTTATATTTTTTAAAAGACATTAGATAAATATCGAATCAAATACCCATTAAGTAACTTTAACGATTCCCGATATTACAAACCTAAAGTTTTATAATCGATTATCTATTGTTACTGAACTACGCCAGATCTAAAGGGCAAGGGGATGAGGGTCACTACGACATCTTCTCCTTCTTTACGGAGTAATGAATTAGTTTAAAAAATTGTAAAAAATCTCAAACACCGATCCACAGGGAAGTCAAAGTTACACCTTTGCAGGTTCGCAAAAATTACAAATCCAGAGCTGTTCAGTATGTATTCTTATTTCTGTTAAATGTGGGTACATATTCTGAACTTCTCTAGAGATAAACAGGTTAAATTATTTTTGAGATGTTCACGGAGCAGCGGAGACGAGCGTTTGACCAATGCTGGTTGGAGATGTGCCAGCTTCTCCATCATTGTGTTCAGTTCTTCACAGTACACATCTGCAGTAATGCTCACCCTGTTGTGGAAACTTCTTTAGGTATATCGAAGAACTATCGAAAGTGAAACATCATGCGTAGTTCAGCGACGCTGAGTCAGAGCTCCACTCGATATCGACTCAACCAAAAATGATTTGTGTATACATATATGTACATATATTATATTATATACTGTTGTACACTCGACTCCAGTGCGTATCAAACACGTTTACTGTCTCACAAACTTCCCCACAAATGGCACCTATCATATCATAATAATAAAATAATATTATGTATGTTAAATTAGTATAATAATTCAATATAATATTATTTATTTACTTATCCCTTTGCACTCGATGATTTTTTTCATTCGTATTACCAGTAACTCGGATTTTCTGCTGATATCGAGAGCATAACAATCCGCGAGCCGCGACTGTTCTTTGTCACCAACAGCGAAACACCCTATAACTATTTTTTATATATTTCTGTTCTTATGTTAAAAACTGAAAATTATTTGTATTGTCTCCGTAGCGGATTCCTCGAGCTTAAAGACAAATTTTAAATGGCTCCGCTCCGGAGTCCTTAAGTGCAAACAGTTAATAAATCTGTATAAACTTTAATGTGCAGGTACTTACAAGTATTCATATCTTACATGTGGTCAAAAGCGCACACCCATTTTGTTTCAATTTTATATTTTTTAAAAGACATTAGATAAATATCGAATCAAATACCCATTAAGTAACTTTAACGATTCCCGATATTACAAACCTAAAGTTTTATAATCGATTATCTATTGTTACTGAACTACGCCAGATCTAAAGGGCAAGGGGATGAGGGTCACTACGACATCTTCTCCTTCTTTACGGAGTAATGAATTAGTTTAAAAAATTGTAAAAAATCTCAAACACCGATCCACAGGGAAGTCAAAGTTACACCTTTGCAGGTTCGCAAAAATTACAAATCCAGAGCTGTTCAGTATGTATTCTTATTTCTGTTAAATGTGGGTACATATTCTGAACTTCTCTAGAGATAAACAGGTTAAATTATTTTTGAGATGTTCACGATTTAATTCTCAATATTCAATATTGATAACAACAAATTTTATCAATAATACAAAGATGGTATACCTACAGTTGTTCTATGAAACGTTAAATAATGTTAATTGTGGTTCTATGTACACATACACAGTCTTATGTGTCACGTTTCTTAAGAAGGACGAGTTGGCTTCGAACTTAATACCTCCTAAGTGACTATTGTCAATTAGAAGACAAAAATTCTCACGGTTTATAAACATCTGAACGTAAGTACGCGCACGCAGAGTTCGTCTCCATACGTAGGACTTAACCTGTGTGTGCTGTGCATTATTGTTAGAACTTCATAAAGCAGATATCATTTTACCAACTGTAAGTATATAATTTGAGATCATTTTTTAAAATACCAAATAATGATAAATACATTTACTGACAATACGACGATATCCTTAAAAATATCATTTGTAATCATTTCATATGCAATAAGATATGTATACATTCGATGAATCAAAAACATCATATTTTTTGTAACCAGTGTTTAATCACCTTTTGGTCTTCTAACTTGAAATACAATGAAGTATTATTTATAAAAGATTTTCTTCAAAAATAACGCTAATATTTAAGATCTTTGTTTCATATTTCTTTCACGTACAGCCTAATGAATGCTATTCCACTATTATTACATTAAATAGGAGGTAATGAGCTAGTTGTCCTTTATAATTGTGGTACTACTTTATGTCATGTATTATTAAATACGTTCATAATATAATAATGACTTTCGCATTATTCATTATTATTTTATTATCCACCTTTAAAGAACAGTAACGTATCCGTATACCATGTTAAGAATATAACAACACTCACCCTCATAATCACCTCCGTACGATGATCTAGCCGTCAGTCATAGGTCAGTAAATGACCTACGGGACGTTATTCTATAGCTTTACTTTTCATTCGCGATCGCTAAGCAGTTCTTATTACCTAATTATTATAGTATCGCTAAAAACCAAAACTGACGAAATAAATCACAAATTTACTTATTTTGTACTTTTATTATATTATTGCCAATTTTTCATACTGACTAGTGGGAAGATCGACATTTATTCTAGTTATTATTCCGAATTTAAAATAAATTATAATATATGTGTACAAGTTAGTTATTCATTTGTTATATTGCCGTTCGATTTTTCTCTAACTAATATTGCTGCTATTGTACCAAAGATAAACAGATTTTGCGCATTATTTTCGAATAAAAGTTTCATCGTAGCACCGACACAGCTCAGAGAACATGAAATATCAACGCGACGAACGCACGTTACATTTTTGGTTTGCTAGCTTCTATGCTGACAATTTTGAAAAGAACAATTCAACAGTAAGTCTCATGCTCGACTGTATACAAAAATCGATAAAGACGAATTAAAAGCCATAGCCATAGCCGGAATTAGCAACAATCTTAAACGTAAGTGATAAAATAATACTGATGCAATTACAATCAATTTGGATATCTAAAAAGCTCGCACAATGTGTATACCCTATGAGCTCACTGAACAACAATAAAAGAATCGTTTCAAAGCTGCCTTAATTTATTGAATTGGTACACAAATGTTGGAATACTGTGTGATAATGTAAAACGTTCGTCGCGTTGATTGGATAGAGGCAGCCAATTCACGTCATGAACGCAAATTGAGTCAAAAGAAGCAGTTTATGAGTTTATATTGGAACCGTACCGTCATAGTTTGACATAACTTCTTGAGACTTAACACACTAGTTACTGCAGAAGTGTATTGTGAAGAATTGCAACTCGCTATAAAACAACTTTTTTTATGTCATAGCAGGGAAACGAACAGGTGGGTCATCCGATGTTAAGTGTTCACCATCGTCCATAGACTCTTGCAACACAAGTTGTCGCAAGAGTCGCAAGTGCGTTGCCAGCCTGTGTTTGGGGGAGGGGAATAGAGAAGGGGGAGTAGAGGAGGTGTTCTTCAAGCGCTCTCACTGACCGAACGAAACGCAACAACGCAAGCTCTATTACTTCATGTCGGTTTTCTGTGAGAGGGTGGTACTACCCCGGGTGAGCCAACCCATTCACGCTGAAACCAGTAATAGCTTCAACGTGGCTTTACTATCATAATTATGTCTATGGGATCATTTTATAACATTATTGAACTAAGATCCCCATAACCCTAATGTATTCATCCGAATAGAAACGTCAAGCAAAACTTAACTTGAACTTGTGTTACAGATAGGTATGTAATCAAAGTTACATTGATAACATTGTCAGTGCTGACTCTGTCGACTGTTCTACGTTATTTGGGAATTCTAGTAATGCATACTAATTGACGTATTAGCACCGACGATCAGCGTGAGAACAAAACCAACCTTACGTTTAATTATATAAACTACTGCCAGGAAGTACAACATAAATTTTGTGGCTGAAGGTTGTTTTATGACAATTTAAAATTAATATAAATATTTTACGGATATCCTTAACAATCAAAGCACATAAGAATTGTATTAATATACTAACATTAAGGAAACAAATTATAATTATAATTTCCATTATAAACGAAGAAAGTATTTTTAAAACTATAAGTATTGATACATTAATTACTAAGTAATCGATTTTTGTAGACACCTTGATATATATCTCAAGCTAGCTTATGTCCGCGGTTTCGCTGACGTTAATGTAGATTAAACATATCTCTTGCGTTCAGTACATTTTTCTGAGTGAAATATAGGTACCCTATATCCTTAGCTATATCCCTGATAACTTGTATGCAAAATTTCATAATGATTAGTTTAGTAATTCAAGCGTGAAAACGTAGCAAACAAACTCACTTGCGCATTTATAATATTAGTAAACAGTACATTAACATAACGTTGAACAAAATTGAATAGGCTACTGTAATCAATAGAAGTACAATATTAATTATGTACAGAATTTCACAAAACTTAATAATAACCTATGATCATCAATCTGAACATAGCTTTCTATCATTGGTGAAATAATTATAAAAATCAGATCAAGATTCCATCTAGAAACATATTCACAAAAATATAATATAAGTTATCATACATACGATATAAGGTACTTTATGACATGGTGCCCACATCGATGCAACGTTCCAAATTCGCCTCCCGACGCTGGCTGGTTTCTCATCCACACACTCTAACACCTAATAAAATAGAGACAACCGTAAGGTTCTCCAGAACCTTCATTATACGTACGCTGGGGTTGTGGAATGGGTTACCCGGTGAGTTATAATATGGGTGCCACCAATAAGGGCAAGATTCCATCTAGAAACATATTCACAAAAATATAATATAAGTTATCATACATATGAGATAAGGTACTTTATGACATGGTGCCCACATCGACGCCACGTTCCAAATTCGCCTCCCGACGCTGGCTGGTTTCTCATCCACACATTCTAACACCTAATACAATAGCGACAATCGTAAGGTTTTCCAGAACCTTCATTATACGTACGCTGGCGTTGTGAATGGGTTACCCGGTACGGTATACCCCCAGAGTTATAATATGGGTGTCATCAAAAAGGAATTGTAACACGCTCTTCGAGGCCGGTAACGCAACAGCGATAACCCTGGTATTTTAGTTACCCATAAGCGGCGGTAACCATTTACCATCAGATGGGCCGTCTGCCCGTTTGCTGCACTTTTTCATTAAAAAAATACAAAGCCTAATAACAATAAACCAAACCGCTTAAATGTAACTTGTATTAGTGAAAGACTTTTTTAAATCAGGTCGATAATTCTAGTGATTTCCTTTTATAGAAAAAGAAATGTGATATTTATAATAGTCGAGTAAATTTGCTTTACAACCTTTGTTTTCGATTAATTTAACGCTATTATTAATAAAAAAAATTACATTAAACAGTTTAATATTATAAACGCTATATCCGCAAAAATCAATGCTCTTAGTTTTAGTACTACATCTTAGTTCAAAATTTACTATAAAAGCGGTTCGTTCTGTTTTGTACAGTTGCAATGAATCACAAGTACCCATTTAAAAGGTATTAAGTTTTACTACTAATTTTAGCGTGAGAACATCATACTACTGATTAATGTTTTGAGGGTCATATACCACGAACAAGAGATGAGCCGAGTAATTTATACGCGTTATTATGTGATTTACTTGGTATATTATGCCGGTTTTTGTAATCGTAGAACAAGTGATGTGTTTGCTTTTTTTAAAAATATTTTGTATAGATTCATTTTAGTTCCGAACACTCATTGGTACACGTCGGAGTTTGACCCGCGGATATTAAATAGATATTCCACATTTACAGAATCAGATCACCACGACATAAGTTAAATTACAAGTTAATTGAAATGGACTGAAAACTTAAGTAGCAGGTTACTAAAAAGTAAGGCTTCCAGCTTGATCGATTGATACGAAGTGGCAAGAAGCTATAATTATGAGATACCATTGTGTATCTATTTTAAACTTTAATCACTAGACAGGGTTGTAGATAGAGTAGAATTTGAGGTAGGGCAATATTGGTTACAGGTAGGGCGAAAGTACAAAAAATTTCGTAAATGATCTGTCCTCGAATGTCACAAACTGTGGTATGTACGGAAAAGTTTAGATACCTGTCGCTACAGTTGCTTTTATGTCAAACTATGAACAAACAATTTAATTATAATAATTTATCTTACCTTTTGGTATTTTTAAGGTAGGGCATTGTGATTTTGTGATTTCAAGGTAGCGCATTGCCCCACAATATTCCCCCCCCCCCTCCTAGCTACGACTGTGTCACTAGGCTATATAGCTTCTCTTTAATAATACTTTCCTGTACAGGTCTTTAAAATAAAAACAACTAATAGCAAATGTAATGTAAGTCATCACTGTTTTGTGGTTGAAATTCATTTTAAGTGATATCAGAGCAAACAAATCCAATGATTTTGATATTCTCTACTGTTCATTTAATTTAAATAATAATAATAGCAGCCATATTATTATTTTATGATCGGGCAATTGAGACAACGAAAACCCACATTATATTGAATTGCTTACGGTATTTAAATAAAAAAATACTTGATTTTTTATTTTGTACTAAATACAAATCAGTTTAATAATACCAATTTGTTAAATAAATTAAATATTGTTTATTTCAGATGGCGTTATTAATTTTATCAATACTCGTGTTGAATTGGTTTTACTTCGATGTCAAAGGAGTGATTATAGAATCGGAAAAACTCGCCTCCACTGAATCAGTTAAACAGGACAAAAATGACCTCAATTCTGATGCTAGTACCTACTGTAAGTAAACATTAATTTCATCAATATGATTTCTACTAATTGTTAAAATAATTATTGCATCAAAAACAATGTGGTAACAATAGTACTACTCTATCAATTTAATGGTAACTTTTTTTCTTCTTTTATTTTACTTTATTTTTGGCTGGTAATTTTTTTAGATTATTGTCGAGTAGTTAATAGTATTACAAGTTCTTCTTCCATTCCATTTTTGGCAACCAGTCTTCTAGTAGACTATTACTACCATTGTTAAGTGAGTATCGATATTACAAGTTTCTTGATATAATATCAATGAACTAACAACATCCATGGAGGTTTTGTGGCATCTCAGAATTCATGGTCCGTGGTATTATTTTCCATTCACTTCACTTATGCGCAATAAACAAACTATATTACATAAAACACCACCAATTTTACACAATATAGAGTCAAGTAACACAAGATTATGAATAAAAAATAAAATCCACTACATGGCAGACCAATATCCCGCCAAAAACTCCGACAGTCACTCTAAGCATATTATATTTAGACAAATCATTAGATGGCATATAAGTATTTAAATGTCATCATATCTGTAATTTTCGAATGCTTTGACGTTATATTGTCACTATTGACGCCACTTTCTGAAGGACAAAGCTACTATTCTAGTAATGCTAAAGTTTACGTAGTTCTAGACAACTATAATGTTAGAACTTAGAAAGCTTTTTACAGTCTCTAAAACACTATACATATACTCAATTTTAGTTGCACGTTTAGATAGATAAACATAAACATGAAGACGTAGCAATTCAAAATAAATTATCTATATAAAAACGCAAACGCAATATATCAGCGGCAGTATGTCATGCGGCGCCCATACGTTGTATATTGTGATGGAATGTATTCTTCAAATACACCACGCACCCACTATTTACGGTTAACAAGACTTTAAGTACAATTTACACACTTGTAAATACTACAGGAGTTCAGAGATTGCACAATGGATAATAACCCATTTATATATTAATTTTAAAGAAAATTTAGAAAGCACTTAATCGTCTAGTTTTGTTAAAAAAGGTTTTATTACTTTATTTATGTAACTTAATTAAATGACTTTATTGAACTATTCGATCATTTGTCCATTGCTCGTACTTCATAAAGCTCTCAAATAATCAAATGTATCTCTGTCTCCTTATCGAGTATTGACTACACAGGCCAATTACTCATTTTCCACGAGATCTCGGAGATCTCGGCGTACGAAGAAACCGCCCGAAATCCTCTTCTAGGTTCCGTCACGGCAATTCATAGATTTCCAGCCATCGCGGCTACACTACAACGGCTCGCTCGGATAGCCGTTCAAAATAAATAACTCATATAAGATAGAGTAAATCGCGTATTTACGTCTATCTTCCCCTAAAACGACCGTTCAATAATAATAATTTTTGTTATGTCTATTTTTAGATTTCGGCGCCGTCGGCGCAAAATAAATTTAAATTCGATCTTATTAAATGCGTGTTGCGCCCACGCTTTTGTAGCCGACCCTTGCGCCGCCGCGAGGGAAGGGATCCTCTTTAGCTCCCGCACACATCGCAGTTCTCAGTAATATCTCCAGCCTCGGTCGCCCCCGCGCGGATCCCTCGAGATATTATTATCGTGATACAGTGACTCACCTACATCACTTGAACACACATATGAGATCATCTCTCTCACACACGTGCACATACATACACATGGTGGGAGGGTTTTGTTTTTTTCCCTCAACGAACTGAATCGAATAGTTTTAGTTCGTTTCATTCCGATATACACGTATTCATTTGTGAATCATGCAATTTCGATTGTATGGTTCACAAATGTATATATGTATGAATAGCTTAGAATAGTTAGCTAGGTCAGACGCGACTTTTTCCAGGTAACAGCCCAAGCCGAGGTGCGCGTACGCCCTTGTGTATGTTACCTAAAAAACCAAATCAGCCGAGTGCCTTAAGCGCTCGCCTTAGTAGTCCGGTGAAGCTGTGAAGACCGAGCAGGGTCAATAGCGTAGTCAGTTCGAGAAAAAAAAAGGGAAAAAAAAAACAAGTGTATCTCTGATTAATAATAGCTCTCGAGGCATCGGACGGCTAACATGAAGGAAAAGATGGTAAGGCATCGTGAATAGCTGTGAAACATTCTTGTAGTGCCACCGCAAGTGAGACAAAAAATAAAAATGTGGATTTTTACGAGTTTAAAATGTCGAAAGTGTCGAAGTTTGGCATCAGACATTAAGTCAATGCCTTCTTTTATTATAGGAAGATGGCATTAATCAGCTTATGGAACGCTTACAGACTAATATTATTACATATATTCATTCAGTTTAACTCGTATGTAGTGCAAGCATTGATTTAAAAAACCCAAGATGCACACTTACCGTCTCACAGCCGGCGCACAAAAATGAGTGTATAATTTTGGATTATGCACTCATTTCAAATAGTCTCGCGTCACTTGCGTCCTTGTAAAAACAACTGTAATTCATTCAGGTAAGGTTGAATTTGTGAAATCATAAGTTTATCGCATATCTATAACCATTTTTTTTTTCGAACTGACTACGCTATTGACTTAGCAAGGTCTTAGCAGCTTCACCGGACTACTAAGGCGAGTGCTTAAGGCACTCAGCCGATTTTATTTTGACAACTAGCTTAAGGGTGCGCGTCACACCTCGGCTTGGGCTGTTGCCCGAATCATGCAATTCGCGACCTATCTGAGCTAACCTCTATAACCACGTATGTATATTGGAGAGTTTTTGCGGGATGGTTTTGAGGGCTACTTTTATTCGAGTCATTGTTTGGGTTTTCATATGTCAATGAGTGCAAGGCGTAAAAAAAGCAATTATTATTTATATTACTCATATAACAATAAGAGACCGTAGTAATAGTACATGCTTATTCATTAAATATTATATTCCAGATTCAAGTCGTCAATCGGAGTGGACGAACAATTATCCCAACAGCTATGAAAATAGAATCACTGGTTATGGCTTAGTTGAAAACCAGAAACATAATGGTTATGTTGCAATTGGAAGTTCTGATAATTACTACCAGTATGACAATAACTATGTTGGAAGTTCTGATAATTACAAAGGATACGACACACGTTACAATTACCGGGGTAACGGCGGTTACGGAGGTTATGGCGGCAATGGCGGTTTAAACTCTTATTATGGCTATAACAGTCCAAACTATCATGGCGCATATCATTTAGGATATGGATATTATAATAGAAGACCAGGACACGGGAACATTTACAACAACGGTATCACACCGAATTTGGTGACAGGATACAGAGGATATTCAAAGAAATAATATTCCTTGCATCAAAATATACATTTTTAACTCGTCGTTTTCCATATCAATTACCCTAACACTTTAAGATTTGCGTCTTACAATAATTATAGTCCGGTGAAGCTGTAAAGACCCTGTCGGGTTAATAGCGTAATCAGTTCGAAAAAAAAAAAGTTTTACAATAAACATTGTTTTTCTTTTCACCGTATACGATAGATTTCCTTATATTCAGGGCGCATTAAGGTTTAATTTGGCATAAATTTCTATATAGCGCTTACGCCCCTTTAACTTTGGATAGTGTATAAAGATGACGGCAGGTGTGTTATTCTCTGTGGTAGAAATGCTTTGCATCTAAAGAACATAATTATTGCGACTTTTGTTTACTCCACTATAAAGTGTAAAATGCTAAAAAATTAATTCACGCGCGATATATATATTTTTTTTTAATGTCATAGCAGGTATACGAACATATGGGTCACGTGATGTTAAGTGATCACCACCGTCCATGGACACTAACAACACCAGGGGAGTCGAAAGTGCGTTGCCAGCCTGTGTTGGGGGAAAGGGAGGTAGGGGATTTAGAGCTAACGTAATAATAAACGAGATATGCGAAACGAAAAGTAATAGATGATATGACACACAAAATAAAAATTAGAGAAATTTTCCTAATTGTGTGAACAGGCTCATCACCACTAAGCCCACCTCAACTATTGGTTCTATTCACCCATTGCAAAAGCAGATTATTATTAGAAATATTACTTGGTGGTCTTGTTATGTTTATACCTATTGAAACCGATGTTACAAATCCTTAGGTAAGTGTACAATCTATACTAACTAGCCCAGACTAAATAGGTCCGGTTATTGAGTAAACAACCGAATTAATGTTTAACAAATTAAATATGGTCTTAGTTTTGTATAGATAAACTCATTAAATGTTTGATTATTTTTCTCGTTTTGTCTCTTTCTATTCCCCCTCCCCAGGAGCGTTGAACGTTTAACGCAACAGTGCTTTCATACCCCCTCCATGGTAGCTTTAAACGATTAACACAACCTTGTTGGAAGTCGCATTAGAAGTTTTACTTCAATAATAAATTCCTACATTTTTTTAAAAATCTATTATATATGTTTACCTGTAAAGATGTAATGCGCATTATTAACGCAGCATTTACCGGCAGCCAGACAGTTCGTACGCCGTGCGGAAGAGCATATGGAAAGATTTATTAAAATACCAGCTTTTCTAAAATTCTCTCTCGAAAACGTTACCAGAGCAGACTATTATAGAGTGTAGTAGAGAGAACCATCTCTGTGTAGGAAAGTGTCCGTCGATATGCCTATAATTAGGGTGGCGATAATTAGAGTTCATTGTTTTAACAAGTTTTATAAAAGTAAACACTCAAAAATCACTAAACGTATTATTTAAATATTACTAAAATTCTATAACCCTTCTAAATTTTCTTACAGCAGTTATTTGAGCTTATATTTACAAGATTATTTCGGACTATCCATAACCTTTGCCTATGCTAGTGCCATTTCAGGTCTTAGAACTATTATTTAGTGCTCATAGGACGCCTTCAACATGGTCGCCATGAGATAGTTCTCCTTACCTCTACCAACCAGTTAATGCAGTATGTAACTTTATGAAGTGACGTCTATGAATATACTAGCTACACGCAGCGACAACTATCAAAAAGAAAGAAAACCCAGATTTTGTAACATTCTTCATTGGCGCTCCGCTGTTATTGGCGTGATGATATATAGCCTTCCTCGATAAATGACCTATCTAACATCGAATTATTCAAATCGGACCAATAGTTCCTAAGATTAGCGCGTTCAATAAACAAACTCTTCAGCTTTATAATATTAAGTATAGATTCGTAAATTAGTAAGCTTGTTTAAGATTTTTAAATATTTTTCGGTTAGAAGACTCTCAATTACTTATCTATATTATATCTGAAATAGCTAGTTTTTATGTAGTAGTGTGTTTTCAATACGTTATAATTATAGCAGATTTATTGTTTATAAAAACTATAGCGAATAAAATTATTTCTGAAATTCGTGTTATAGTAATTGCCATATAATATATTAACAACCATTTATATTGCTTAAAATTGTATACTCAAGTTCTTCGTAGGTTCATTGTGAGCATATTTTGTGTAAATAAATAAATAAAACAAACTTTTTTTTTTTCAATGTTTACTACTAACAAAATAACATAAAAGTAATTTTTAAATAGTACAC
Organism: Antheraea pernyi; assembly: GCA_015888305.1. Classification (NCBI taxonomy): domain Eukaryota; kingdom Metazoa; phylum Arthropoda; class Insecta; order Lepidoptera; family Saturniidae; genus Antheraea; species Antheraea pernyi. Next base: position 80,306 of record MU159455.1, on the reverse strand, counting down.
AGTATGTAATTTTATAATAGAATTATGTAATTAATATTAGGTTTTTTTAAAATCAAATTATTTACTTACTACATACCTTATGAAATAAAATAAAAGACATACTAGCATGACAAAATTTATGAAACGAGGAATTTAAAATGTTGTGGTACCGCTATTCAGACCCAGACACGCTAGTCTGTTTCTTCATTGATTTCAAAGCTCTCTCACGTAACTTTTTTTCCAAATCCTCATTGTTCACTTTCCCTTCTTCTTCTTCCTCTACTTCTTCGCTATCAGAAGATTCATCCTTCTTTTTCGATGACTTCTTATGTTTCTTGTGTTTCTTATGCTTCTTCGAATGTTTCTTATGTTTTTTAGACTTCTTGGACTTTTTAGGTTCATCACTGTCCGAGTCCGATTCCGAGTCGGAAACCTTCTTTCTAGCTTTCTTTTTAGAAACCTGGTCACTGTCAGAGGAAGACTCTTCCTTTTCACGTTTCTTTGCCCTCTTCTCAGAGTCTTCTCGGGATTTGGATTTCACATCATCAGCACTCTTTACCTTAGGCTTATCATCAATCTTCTTGGACCGCGATACTTCCGGTGACAGCGGTTTATCTTTACTCGTGTCAACCTTTTTTCCACGTTTCGTTTCCTTTTCCGAACTTGAGGAATCATGTTTCACAATCTTCTTTTTCCCAGACTTGGTATCACTATCAGAACTGTCGCCACGCGAGTCTTCAGAATTCTCAGTTTTCTTTGTTTTTCCCGATTTACTGTCAACTTTTTCAGGTCTAGAAATATCACCGCCAGTTTCTTTAAGGCGTTTCTTAACCTTCTTTTCTCCATCAGACTCTTCTGGAATGCTCTTTTGCTTGGATTTAGAATTTTTATGTCTGACATCCTCATCAGAACTTGAGTCTGAGCTTGATGAACGTGTTCTCTTCTTACGAGATTTCTTTGCCACCTTCTTTTTAGCATTCTTTTTACTCTTCTTTTTCCTGTCTTCCTCAGAATCACTGGACGACGAATCGTCAGAGTCACTGTCACTCGAAGAACTTTCCTTCTTAGGTTTTTTAGTTCTCTTTGAAGTAGTTTTTTCCTTGCGTTTCAATTTCGACTTACTCTTGGATTTCGCTACATCACTACCCTCACTTTCAGACTCGGATCGGTGAGCTCTGCGTTTACCTTTCTTGATTTCTTTTGTTTTCGTGTCATCCTCATTTTGTTCTTTATCGGAACCATTGTCAGACTTTTTAGTAACTTCCATTTCATGCTTTCTCAGAAAAGGTGATGGAGTACGCGAGAGGCTTTTAGAATAATCGCGCAAGGTAGGAATAGGTATAATATCCTCTTTTTCATCATCATCAGACACATGAGATTGTTTAGTTTGACTTTCATCTTGAGGTGCAGGTTTTTCTTTAGCAACAGAAGAGTCCCTGCTCGTACTTGATATGACCCTTTCTTTGGACAGCTCACGCACAACCACAACACGATCAGAAGACGCTTTGCGTAATTTCTCAAGGTTTTCTGTGAAAAGAGTCATTTTTATATATTAAAAAGATATCCAAACAAAAGATATTGGCACCTACAGACGATACAAAAATATTATTCCTACCTTTTCTCGGTATGGAAACAGACTTTTCCAATCGCTCCTTTATAAGATCGCTTGATCTTCTATCGTGCGACTTTCTGTCTTTAGATCTTCTATCCTTCGCGCCTCGATCTCGCGATTTTCTTTCCCTATAAAAATGATTTTATTATATAATTTTATTTCAAGTGCGTATGAATACCATAACAAAGAACTCAAATTATTGTACCCTTACCAATTGTACACATAAGATTGTCATTTCATGTATACATAGTTAAGAAGATTATTTGAATTCTATAATGCATTATGAGGTTGTAAACATATGAAAATATTCTTAGATACCTCTTTTTTTAACTTATCAAAAATAAATTCTTAAAGTCTAATAGATACTACAACTTCATAGTTAAACGACATCTTATCCATTAGAAATATTGCCTATATAATAGAGTAATAATATCCTGAGGAGGAATTTAAAATAAATATATTCATTTGCATAAATAATCATATACAACAAATGACAATGACTTCTTCATTGTGTACCTCATACTGTCAACTAGTGATTGAAATTCATGATAAACAGAAATCCTATAGATAATTCATCAATACAAAGAATATTAAATACTACATTTACAAGTGGTACATAGAACATGGAGTTGCGAGTAACTGTATATTTTTTAAACAGACCACAAATGATATTTCTTCCATTTAACACTATCCATTCCCTAACCCAGTAAATTGAAAACTAAGAGATTTTCATCCATTACCTCATCGACAAATTTATGTTTTAGATTTAAACAAATGTGACAGTATCAAAATACATGTCACCAAGTTCCAAAACCCTCAAACTATTCTCACTACTTTTAACAAATCATTGTAATGTAAATGTTCTCTTCATCCTAACATCTGACATTGTAATTTTTAGGTTGTTAAATCTGTTGCCATGATACTTCTATTAGAAATATTGCAGCAATATCTTACTTTTCAACTCTTAAAAGAAATGTATATTGTATTATTAAGCACTGAGTGCATTTCCAAACTGCAAAACATAATATTTTTAACCTTTTTGGCCACTCAATATTGCTCTTAAGTCTTAAGTTTCTTATGCATAATACAAGACAAAGTTAAAATATTGTTATGTAAATATAAAAATTGTATTTTGTTATCTTTAAATTATTTCGATTTTATACATGTCATAAAAACACGTTTTTATACGGAAATTTTTGTTCTACACAAAATTCTGCTAATTTTAAATATTCAGGGTGGTCAATAAGGTTTGCTCCGGGAAGTTGGGTCCCCATTTTTCGCATAAGAATTTCAAAATTCGTGGAGGTTATGTCCGTTGCCCATTTTTTCACTTGATTGAAATGTTTTTGTCTATCTCTATAAAACAAAAAACTAATATAATATATTTAAAATGCGTGGGCTAGAATCGGAAAAAAATTCGAGAAACCGTTTGTCCATCCTTTACTTTTTTGATAAGTCGACTCCTAAGGGGTGGAAATGGGGATGAAAAAAAATTGAGACATCGAGATATGGACCATAACCACTGGGTGCATAAAATGTGAAAATATAAAAAAGAAAGGTCTTATATAGGCAACTGAAACTGGACTTGATTCATTTTGAAATGTTAGGAACGAATCAATAATGTTGATAAGTCGACTCCTAAGGGGTGGAGAAAACTAAGACATCGAGAATATGGACCATAACAACTGGGTGCATAAAAAGTGAAAATAAAAAAAAAAGTCCTATATAGGCAACTGAAACTTGACTTAGTTTCTTTTTCAAATATAAGGAATGAATCAATAATGTTGATAAGTCGACTCCTAAGGGGTGGAGAAAACTAAGACATCGAGAATATAGACCATAACAACTGGGTGCATAAAACGTGAAAATCTAAAAAAAAAAAGGTCTTATATAGGCAACTGAAACTGGACTTAGTTTCTTTTGCAAATATAAGGAACGAATCCATAATCTTGATAAGTCGACTCTTAAGGGGTGGAGAGAACTATGACATCGAGAATATGGACCATAACAACTGGGTGAATAAAACGTGAAAACCTAAAAAAAAAAGTCTTATATAGGCAACTGAAACTGGACTTGGTTCATTTTGAAATATAAGGAACAAATCAATGTTGATAATTCGACTCTTAAGTGGTGGAAAAAACGAAGACATAGAGAATATGCACCATAACCACCGGGTGCATAAAATGTGAAAATGCAATCGAAACTGGACTTGGTTCATTTTGAAATATAAGGAACAAATCAATAATGTTATTTAATGTTAAAGTTTTTAGAAAAACTGTGAACATACCTAGACTTATCTCTGGAGCGTCGGTCCCTTGAGCGACGGTCTCTAGAGCGGCGGTCGCGGGAGCGCCGGCCCGAGCGGCGCCTCGACCGGCTGCGTCTGCGCGACTTCGACCGACGGCGATCCCGAGATCTAAGTTCAAAATAACCAATAACAGTTAAGTAAATGGTTGAGCAACCAACCCGAGTCGCCATTGCAGAGGACCCAAACTTATTTTCTTTACAAAAAAAAAACTATTTGAATTAAAGTCGCCTACAATGAACAAGAACTCGTCGTGTTAATGATTACGAATTTTTTTTTTATGTCATTGGTGTCAAACTAACAGTTGAGTCACTTGATGTTAAGTGATCACCACCGTCCATGGACACTAACAACACCAGAGGAGTCACAAGTGCGTTGCCACCCTTTAGCGGGAAGGGTTAGGGGAGGGAGAGGAAGGGGGGAGGGGAGAGGAGAGGAGAGGAAAGGTGGGCCTCCGGTGTTCTCACTGACCGAACGAAACGCACCAATGCAAGCACTGTTGCAAGCGAGCCGACCAGTTGAAACCAGTAATTTGTAGCGTGGCTTTACCACCATAATGTGATGATATAATATGACGATCCCGAGGGTAAGAGGTAGTATAGCAATAATACTTAAGGAAATAGTTGGACAATTAATCCGAGGAGCCACTGCAGAGGACCCAGCTGATTACAAAAAAAAAACTATTTGAAATAAACCATCGGCTACAATCAACAAGAACTCGTCATGTTATTTATTACGACGATCCCGAGGGTAGATCCTGAAGAGGTAGTAAAGAATAATAATTAAATTAATAGTTGGATAACCAACCGGAGCAGCAACCACAAAAGGCCCAATTTGTTTTCTTAACACAAAAAAACTATTTGATATAAAGCATCGGCTACAATCAATAAGAACTATTCATGTAATTGATTACGATTATCCCGAGGGTAGATCCCGAAGAGGTAGTAAACAATAATATTTATGTAAATAGTTGGACAACCAACCCCAGTAGCAATCGCAATGGACCTAATTTATTTTCCTTACAAAAAGTTCTATTTGAAATAAAGTGTCGCCTACAATCAATAAGAACTCATAATTGATTATGACGACCACGAGGGTAGATCCTGAAGAGGTAGTAAGAAATAATAGTTAATAATTATTGGACAACCGGTATACCTACCCACACTACAATTGTAAAGAGCCAAAATTATACTGTTTAGAAAAAAAACTAGCTGATAGAAGATAGATAGCTAACAGAATGTCTATAAAACATAACTTGTACTATATACTAAAGACTAACTTCTACTATTGTTTCTTTAATTTTTGAATGCATCCTAAATTGGTTTTCGTAACGTGCATAATATGTATCCCTTCGATGAATTCCTGTCTAGAAATCTAAACATTTACTTTTCCAATCCATCTTTGTTAATCAGTCCTTTTTTAAGCTAAACTATATAATCACTAAACAGTGTAAAACTATTACATAAAGATATATGAAAATAATTTAATAATCAATAACCAGAGCTTCAGACAAAACAGGTAACATTTTTATATATATGTATGTATTTGTTTTTAAGTTAAAAGTGTATTTCGGTTCCTTCGCTATCTTCGAAAAAGAAAACTATTCCTAGTAGGTACATTAAGTACACTATATATTATAAAACAAATTCCTCTGCCACGTCTGTCTGTCTGTTCGAGATAAACTCAAAAACTACTGAACGGATTAGCATGCGGTTTTCACCAGTATATAAAGTGACTTATAAGGTTAAAGTATATTATTTGTTTTTTATCATCATGGCAGGACAATCTAACCTGGGCGAGCTAGTTAAATATATTTGCGTACTAAAAAAAACGTAGGTACTTTGTATAATTTAAAATATCCTACTACTATTGTAAGAATATGACATAAAAGAGTTATACTATAGGTATACAAGACCTGTCATCCAGAGGAAATGTACTGTTTCCGATGGATTTATTCATATACATTCATGCGAGCAAGGGTGCGAGCATTAAGTAATAAAAAAATATAATAACCTACCTTTCTCTAGAACGCCGGCGGGTACGTGATCGAGATCGTCGTCGTCGTTCAAGTGACCGGCGCCGTTCCCGCGATCTGATGATTACACAAATTATATATCATTAATAAACTAATAATGACTGATTTATTACATTTTAAAATTTTAACACTAAATATACCTTTCCCGTCTCTCTCTTTCTCGGCGACGGCGTTCTCTCTCCCGCTCCCTCTCTCTTTCCCTTTCCCGTTCCCTCTCTCTTTCACGACGATCTACCGACCTGCGTCGGCTACTACGCCTCCGAGACTTGCTCCTGTACAATAATTGTATTTAATGAGCACTATATGTTTTGTTTATTCCATGCCAATGTGGATTCTACAAAAATTAGCTCTAAAATCTGTATTAAATAAATTTTAACATTTTACAACATTGTTAATTATAATGTTGACAAAAATTCGCTATTTAATCAAGATACATCCCTATGGCAACACTTTATCATAATTTATCATATTATAAAACGAAGTCCTTTGCCACATCTGTCTGTTCGCAATAAACTCAAAAAGTACTGAACGAATTTTCATGCGGATTTCACCAGTAGATAAAGAGTGTTTCATCAGAAAGAATTAGGTATACGAGTAATTTGCCAAGATTTTGTTTTATTATCATGGCGAGATGAAGTCCGCCGCGCCCGCTATTATTCATTTAACAAATAAGAGTCTTTAGTAGAATCTAGATTTGTAATTCTTAATCTATACTAATATTATAAAGAGGTACAGTTTGTGAGGTTGTACAGGGTAATATCTGGGGAGTCGGAGAAAAATGGTCAAATGAAAACGTTTCTTATGAACGCTGCCTTAATTATGAGATATACATATATGATTGAGTTCTAGAGAAAAGTTGTAGCTTGATAATGCCTATTACCGCCCAACGAAGTGGACACGGGTCGGCTATTTCAATTCATAAATGAAAACCTTTATATGACCACCGCCAAAGAAGATTCTTCTAGCAGATGAAATGATCCAACAGAGGTATGTAAAATGGTTGAAATTAAAAGACATACACACAACTACATATTAATTACATGACTTTGGAAGTAGAGGACACTTGGCCTCACTCTTCATTCAACAAATCTGCTTATTTTATATTTATTATTAGTAGTACTGATTGTGGATACAAAAAAAAGACCTAAAATAAAGTAGTACCACAGGAACAAACCTCTTTATTAGAGTGATATTAAAAGATTAAAAAATAATGAATTCAGCTTAGAAAACGTTAAAAAAAAACATAAAAAATAACTAAAGCTATACAATTTTTTTTTTTTGCTAAATAAGAAAACTTTAATAGACATACCTTTCCCTGCGTGAGCTGCGTCTTGGGCTAACACTAGTGGACGAATCCCGGTTGGAACGATATTGACGTTTTTTATGAGAAGACCGTTTCTTGACACTCCCACCTATAAAATTGCATCGTATAGATATATAAAGGACCATTAATAAATTTGTTAAAAGATTGATGTCATCAAAGGACAAGAGCTGCACAAGTCATAAACTTTTTGACATCTGTACCAAGCATTAAAACGATGTAATTGAACATAATGAAATACGTAAAAATGCCAATACCGTCTTTGATATTTCAAATGGGTTCAAAGTCTATAGACCCATGTGATTAAATTTTTTATCATTCTTGTGAATCATTTTTATAAAATTTTTGATTTATGATATAAAGTTTATTGGAGCTAAAAAGACTATGTTAAAAAATAATCACTAAAAGTCACTCGAAAAACTTACGTGACGAAGCTGAAGATGATCGTCGTTCACTCGAAGACTTACGAGTTTTATCAACTGTTTTTTCATCAGCTTTTTCACCCACTGATCTATAAGTAAATAACATATGACTTGAAATAAGTCATTACATTCTTAGATAAATAAAAGAGGATTATTCTACTACTATTTTGTATTAAAAAAAACCATCATGTAGAAATTCGACAATAATCTTAGAGATATTTTAATATTTCTACATGAAAACAGTCCATTAATATAGTTTACTTACTTAACAGGAGAAACAGATCTAGACTTCTGATCATCACCGTCAGTTTTATCCGTTTTCACCTCAACATCCTTGTCATCTTCCTTCACAGATTCAGTGGAAACATTCTGGACCACATCATCATCTTTAATCTCCAACTCTTCTTTCTTTTCCGGTGATTTATTACCATTCTCTACAAAAAATTCAATATAATTTCATTTGGTTTGATCAAAGTTTCACTGAACATTGTCTGCTAACTGCTAAAATAGATAAGTAACGTTAGTTCTCTGTTAGTGTTGTGTAAATGTTGTTCTAACATTTGAATCTGCACCTTTACATGAGAGGTAACATTTAATAATTATTAAAAAATACATACATATTGTGTTATGTATACTTGTGTTAAGATCGTAAAACTAGTTAAGACTGAACTGAAAGCTACTATAACCTTCGATCAACAATAACTAGATATCGCGTCGGCGCGAAAAATACCTCTAGGTAAATAACAGATCACTTGAAATGTGAGTTTTTAATTTGGTTTAGCTTGTTTGAAACAGCCAATGTACGTTTACAATGCCGCAGTGTATTCAAAGGATGCAAAAATAATACCCGAAAAAGCAATTTAACGGCCGGTGTATCTGACTTTCCCTAAATACATGTTGAATAAGTTATATTTAAAGTTTTAAACTAACAATAATATTACATTTTGGTACCTGTGGTACAAATGTTTGGTCAAGTCTCGCCATCGACGCACAAACACGCACAATAACGGGGAAAAGTACTTTATTCATTGCGTGTTAAGGTTGAATTCACACTAAATGTTGTTTATGTTGTGTTTTCATTTGTAAATGAGGGGAGTAATTTATTGCTTTGCTCGTTTTATCGTAAGTATTAGATAATATTTTGAACATTCGTGACTTTATTACTAGGTGTCATGGTTGTAATTAGGTTGAACATAAAACTGTTTTAAAACTTTTTTTCACCCTTTCTTAGTAAACAAATAGCTACACATAAGTATATATTTAGGAGGACAGGATTTAGCTTCGATTTTGTAGGTGACCCTTTATCTAGTTATTGTTGATCGAAGACTATAACACATGTTCTGTATAAATAGAACCAAAGTGGTTGTTACACAATTAAATTAAAACAAGTGTTAAACTACAAATAAATAGATTACAAAATGTATACCTTGTGGTTCAGGCAATTTAGTATCTTCAATCACAGAAGATTTTGAGGGGCTGCTTCTGTCTCTGCTGTGGCGCCTTGAACGCCGGGGACTCCCTCCATTACGATGTCTGATTCAAAGAACAGAATGTTTTGTGTAAATAATCTCCAAGTAACCATTTCATTGGGTACGGACTAATACTATGTAAATTGAAATAGCGTCGCATATAACTAATTAATTATCTATACTAATCTATTCCAATATTATAAAGAGGTAAAGTTTGTGACATTGCAGGAGATAATCTCTGGATCTACTAAACCTATTCTCCAATAGTAAGCCACATTGTTTGTGAGTGTTATAGGCTATACCTATAATAACCTGAAAAATGAAGACTTTTTTGGTAGTCTGATTAGCAAAGTCGGAGAAAAAACGGTCGAACAAAAACGTTTCTTATGAACATTGATTTTGAGGGGCTGCTCCTGTCTCTGCTGTGGCGCCTTGAACGCCGAGGACTCCCTCCATTACGATGTCTGATTCAAGACACAGAATGTTTTGTGTAAATAACCTCCAAGTAACCATTTCATTGGGTACGGACTAATCTATGGTAATTAAAATAGCGTCGCATATAACTAATTAATTATCTATACTAATCTATTCCAATATTATAAAGAGGTAAAGTTTGTGACATTGCAGGAGATAATCTCTGGATCTACTAAACCTATTCTCCAATAGTAAGCCACATTGTTTGTGAGTGTTATAGGCTATACCTATAATAACCTGAAAAATGAAGACTTTTTTGGTAGTCTGATTAGCAAAGTCGGAGAAAAAACGGTCGAACAAAAACGTTTCTTATGAACATTGCCTTAACGATGAGAGATATATGAGTTCTAGAGAAAAATTGTAGTTTCATAATGCCTACAAAAAAGTCACCGACAGCATATGTCTAACTTCAAAGTATTTTAATTATCAGAGAGGGACAACTTCCGCCGTGCCGACTAGTAATAATATGGGAAGGAAAGGAGGTGGTTTATCCGGCGCTCTCACTGACCGAACGAAACGCAACAATGCAAGCACTGTTACTTCACATCGGTTTTCTGCGAGAGGGTGGTACTGCCCCGGTCGAGCCGACCCATTCATGCTGAAACCCGTAATAGCTTCAGTACGGCTCTACCACATCCAAAAATATGTAGAATATGTAATACGAACTTTCTGTCGCCGGAGCGATCTCGAGATCGTGACCGCGAGCGTGAGCGACGTCGGTCCCGCGAGCGATCTACTAAATCTATTCTGCAAATTCTTTTACCAATAGTAAGCCACGTTGTTTGTGAGTGTTATAGGCTATATGTTAACCCGAAAAATGAAGACTTTTTTGGTAGTCTGATTAGCAAAGTCGGAAAGAAAATGGTCGGACAAAAACGTTTGTTATGACCATTGCCTTAACGATGAGAGATATATGATGAGTTCATTATCAGGGCGGACAATTTCCTCGTTCCGGCTAGTAATAATATTATAAAGAGGTAGTTTATGAGGTTGTAGGGGGTAATTTAGAAACTACTGATCAAATATGAAAAATTATTTCAGTGTTACATATGAGTTCTAGAGAAAAATTGTAGTTTCATAATGCCTACAAAAAAGTCACCGACAGCATATGTCTAACTTCAAAGTATTTTAATTATCAGAGAGGGACAACTTCCGCCGTGCCGACTAGTAATAATATGGGAAGGAAATGAAGAATATTTCAAAATCGGGATTATTTTACTTTTGAGAGCTTCCATAGCACGTTAGTTAGCCCAAAGTAACTATTTCACGTGGACGAAGTCGCGGGCAGAAGCTAGTTGTTAAAATGAAAATGATTTCTGGGAGGTTATTATTAACAGTTAGATATATACCATCTCAGACTTTTATAGACATATAAAAAATATGTAAAATAAGTAATACGAACTTTCTATCGCCGGAGCGATCTCGAGATCGTGACCGCGAGCGTGAGCGACGTCGGTCCCGCGAGCGACGCCGCGACCTCGACCTCGACCGCGACCTCCGCCGATCCTTCTCTTTGTCTTTATCCTTCTGTTGTTCCTCCTATATAATAGTATACACCCAATTATCGTATAAAAATAAACTTAATACAGAAAGTTACAAATAAAACTGAATATACCATTCTCTTCTTTATTTCTTCTTTCTTTTGCTGAGTAAATGACTCCGGTATCCCGTTCTCGCTCGCCTGAGCGCTCAGAAGCAACTCCCACAGCTCGCCCATGAACAGCCGCGCGTTCTTCCCGTTCAAGAATCCAGTGAGATTTATCTGCATTTTCTTTGGACAAGGGAACTAGGAGCCGCAGATATAGGAAAGGAAGAGAAAAATATTCACATTATTAATCAATATCATCGTCTAAACTATGTATTTATTTAAATTTCCAGACTTGGATACTATGTTTTTGGTATACAAGTTGAATATTCATGATTTGTTTACGTCCAAATCTTTTTATCTAACATATTACGATATGTAGAAAAAATTTAATGAAAAATCGTTAAGGGCGCCCTGGTGAATACAGCAACTCATTTAATCGGCAAAGAAGTGACTCAGGTATGGAAGTGACATCAATGTGTACATAAATCAGCCGTATATGTGAATGTGGAGGACTTCACAGCGTGAAGTGAAGTAGTGCTGGGATGACGACGAAGACGCAGCGTTGCACGGAGACAGCAATGAAGCTCTGCTTTAACTGCTACTGCAGATGAAGACGCAGCGTTGTCTTCACTCTTCTTTTTTCAATAACTTGCACCTGTAAGGGGTTTGCGAACACAACCACATTATGCTGAACGGAAGGCCTAACTAAGGGAACTTCCTTACCTTGAGTCACATTCCCTCCCTTAACGACTTTAACACAAAGTTGTTACAATACATCAATCGAGTTCTTTCCTTTTATTGCATAATTGAGGGACAGCACCCCGCTATTTATTTATTAGCATGGTTAAGTATTTAATTTCCCCGTAAATACCGATTGAAACTAAGTGCCTCCATAAGAGCGTAGCCAGCAGGCAGCGGCAGGGAGCAGGCAGCGGCAGGCAGAGGCGGCTTCGACGGCGCACTACCCGATGGGGACCATAAAAATATCCATACGCAATCAATTACATATGACATCATACTTCAATTGCAGTTTCCTATGTACCTTCATACTAGAGTTTACTACTTTTAGAAAACTTGAACAATTCTAGTATTTAAATTGTTATGGTATGGTAAAGAAACTGCATTGATTACATTTTGGTATTAAGTATATAAAAGTAATGCATAAGAGATATTGTAGGCACCTTCTCTTCGAGTTGATTGGTGACATACTCTATAACAACATCATCTTCCATCTTGAGGATTTCAGTGATCTTCTGGGTGATCCATGGCTTCAGCACGTCAAGCTTCACCTTTGACATGTCCACCTAATTTATGGAAATAAGTTTATTAAGGTTATTTTATTACATTAAAATTGATTATTACAATATAAATTCCATTTCACTATATCCCTTCATAGACTTGAATGTTTTTCACAAAACTTTTAATGATAACCAATTTTATTCATACATTTTTAAAGAGCCATAAGTATTTGAACAATGCCTACTATAATTCTTTTTGAAAAATAAACTTTAAAAAAGGGTTCCATTTTCAACCCATATCTATGTTGTAATAAAATATTATAATAAAAACTTTTTATTGTACACACATTGAAAATATACAAAACAAAACATCAATTTACAACAAGTCTATGGTTAGGTGGCCTTATCACTTAGAGCAATCTCTTCCAGGCATGTTTGTATGCCTGCAATTACCTCAAAAATCCTGATCCAATTTGGATAGGACATTCGTTATTGAATACTTATTTTTTCAGAGTCAGTGTTAGATTATATATAAGGAGCTGATCAAGATCTTTAGATTTAGATATTGGAACTCTTCTATTTTTTATACTTCTCTATAATAAGAACAAAATTACCTTTATAAATAAAAAGTAACATAAGGTCCAGTACTACGCGCGAGTCGGTGGTGAGTCGACATAGTTGTCAGCCGTCTATCCGTACGACATATCCCAGCGTAGATGTGACGATGTATGTGACGTCTCCGTGCTGGTGCCCTATACGAAAACACAGATATTACAGATCTGCTATTTATTTCCTATAAATTACTTCTTACAACGTTGAGAAATCTTATCAAAATTATAAAGTGTATTGTAAAGACACTACGAATAACCTCAAATATGAAACAAACTTAACACATATGCCTCGATTTTATTGTAAATTTCAATTAGTTTCTTACCGTGTACATCAACATCTCTATGATGTAGAAAAATCAATATTTCACACTATGGAATATCACGGGCAAGCAGCGTCTGCCCCTAAGCGTAGAGATGCCCAAAGACAAAAAGCTAAAAACTGTTTAAACCATTGAATTTAATTATTAACATAAAACTATAAAAAAAACTTTTCTGAGCTTAGATTAGCTACCATTTAATTCCTACAATATCGGCGCAAAAAATTCACACGATAATTACTTCAACAAGGCATGACTCGACGCCATATTGCAAGCAAAATAATTCAAAGTTTTAAAATGGCGGAAATCCGGACCACAGATTAATAACAATACTACGGAGTAACCGGACACGGTCGAATGAGTGACCGAATTCAAGAATCATTAGTAATCATTTAAACTTTTTAATGTCATATGAAATAACGTGGGTTGGTTGAAAAAATCAATCTAAAAATATATTATAGTGTAAATTAAGTATTTATTGGGTAAATAATAAACGGTATAACGTGACAGGAGTGTCTTATAAAATATAAAAAAATCTGGACATATCTCTAATCCCTGGACTTAGTGATATTAGAGTGATAAATGGCGGACTAGACATATTATTGCAGTAAGTAATACAACATGAAATGAAATCAGCTATAGTTTTAGTTTTTTTTTGTTCTTACATACACACAATATACACAGTATTAATTAACTTCTTTGCAAAAAATCATCTTATTCCACTTTTCTTCAGAATCGAGTTCTGCAGTTATGGGGTCCCAAGTTGCGTTAAATAAATCCTCATAAAAATACCATTCTGATTTAGAAACAGATTCTAGCAGCCGTTTTATATCTTACTTTTAATGATAACCAATTTTATTCATACATTTTTAAAGAGCCATAAGTATTTGAACAATGCCTACTATTATTCTTTTTGAAAAATAAACTTTAAAAAAGGGTTCCATTTTCAACCCATATCTATGTTGTAATAAAAAATTATAATAAAAACTTTTTATTGTACACACATTGAAAATATACAAAACAAAACATCAATTTACAACAAGTCTATGGTTAGGTGGCCTTATCACTTAGAGCAATCTCTTCCAGGCATGTTTGTATGCCTGCAATTACCTCAAAAATCCTGATCCAATTTGGATAGGACATTCGTTATTGAATACTTATTTTTTCAGAGTCAGTGTTAGATTATATATAAGGAGCTGATCAAGATCTTTAGATTTAGATATTGGAACTCTTCTATTTTTTATACTTCTCTATAATAAGAACAAAATTACCTTTATAAATAAAAAGTAACATAAGTGGACTAGATATAAAAATGTATGACAATTAATTCCTGTTGAAAATCGTGTTTATACGACAGAGAAATAAATAAAATTATCTAAATAACTACAACATGTGTTTTTATGAACCTGTTGAGTCAAGCAATCTCCGAACTTCATTTGTTTCATGAGCTTCTTCTCTTTGTCGCTAAACCTGGTATCCTGCTCCGTGCTGGTGCCCTATACGAAAACACAGATATTACAGATCTGCTATTTATTTCCTATAAATTACTTCTTACAACGTTGAGAAATCTTATCAAAATTATAAAGTGTATTGTAAAGACACTACGAATAACCTCAAATATGAAACAAACTTAACACATATGCCTCGATTTTATTGTAAATTTCAATTAGTTTCTTACCGTGTACATCAACATCTCTATGATGTAGAAAAATCAATATTTCACACTATGGATATCACGGGCAAACAGCGTCTGCCCCTAAGCGTAGAGACGCCCAAAGACAAAAAGCTAAAAACTGTTTAAACCATTGAATTTAATTATTAACATAAAACTATAAAAAAAACTTTTCTGAGCTTAGATTAGCTACCATTTAATTCCTACAATATCGGCGCAAAAAATTCACACGATAATTACTTCAACAAGGCATGACTCGACGCCATATTGCAAGCAAAATAATTCAAAGTTTTAAAATGGCGGAAATCCGGACCACAGATTAATAACAATACTACGGAGTAACCGGACACGGTCGAATGAGTGACCGAATTCAAGAATCATTAGTAATCATTTTTTTTTTTTTTTATATTTATTAGTAATCAACTTTTTAATGTCATATGAAATAACGTGGGTTGGTTGAAAAAATCAATCTAAAAATATATTATAGTGTAAATTAAGTATTTATTGGGTAAATAATAAACGGTATAACGTGACAGGAGTGTCTTATAAAATATAAAAAAATCTGGACTTATCTCTAATCCCTGGACTTAGTGATATTAGAGTGATAAATGGCGGACTAGACATATTATTGCAGTAAGTAATACAACATGAAATGAAATCAGCTATAGTTTTAGTTTTTTTTTGTTCTTACATACACACAATATACACAGTATTAATTAACTTCTTTGCAAAAAATCATCTTATTCCACTTTTCTTCAGAATCGAGTTCTGCAGTTATGGGGTCCCAAGTTGCGTTAAATAAATCCTCATAAAAATTCCATTCTGATTTAGAAACAGATTCTAGCAGCCGTTTTATATCTTACACTTTAACAACTTTTATAGCTAATGGTGCGCCATAGCCGTCTTCGCTCATTTTGCTCACTAATCTGTTGTAGCCAGCTTATATATATATATAAAACGGCTTGAAATCTTCACCTTTCATAGATAGCACAAACTCTTCTTCTCATATGAGGCAGAATAATCCCTATTATCGCTATTATCTGTCTTATTTTGTTTCATGCGTTTTGGTGTAATTCCAGAAAACAAGGCTAGTCGTGGAGAAACGTTATTCTTAGCCAACCAAAGAGAAGTGTTTTAAAACACGAGTTCTTTTGGGAGTATCGCCTATAGATGAAGAAAAATAATCGCCCATGTCACTGGCAGTACTTTCCCCAGAGTCAAAATGACCGCTTTGTTGTATTAATCTGTAATAATATAATAAATGTAATGAAAAACACAATTTTGCAATCACTAACTCTCTTGAATAGATTATTCTTTTCAAAATACATATGAGATAATAAAACAAAACACCCACCTCTTCATTTGTCATTAGGATCCATTTTAACTTAACTACCCACGTAATACATAAGACTTTAAACCAAATCGCCACAAAACCTTGTTAACTAGGTTCTTATTATTATTACTTGTTAAAGGTTTTTATAACTTAATTATAAGAACTGTTATAAAAAAATTCTGTCGTGTAATTTGAAATAATGATGTATATTGTCATTAGAACTCAAATAAAAATCATGGACTTAGCGAATTCTTTCGAAAAAACTTAACAACTTAGTGGAAGGAGTATTATGAATGAAAGATCCGTCCTTCTTTCTTTTTATACTTTCGGAAATGGCACTTATAGATTTTGTCCAAGAACCTAGCGTAGATCATTTGAAAGGGAAAGAAAAAAAAATAGTGTGTGGAGTCCCTCCGCGCGGAAGAAACGAAACTTCGTAATGTGGAAATAAAAATAGGAAGGAGTAGAAATTGATTTTTAGTGAAATCATATTGTTTCTTTGAGACAAACATTATTAACATTGCTTCACAATTTCTCGCATCTTTTAATTATCATTTTCGAGTGGAGATATATCCAAATCTATAACATTTACAACGGGAATATGATAACTAAATTAAGTTACGAAATGTTAGAGTTCTATTTTTTCAATGTTTCTTGCAAACACTGCATGAAAAAATATTGGACGCAACTCGTTGCTAACGCTCGCGCTGGCCTGTAACAGGTATACTACGCGCATGCATTCGAGTGACACGCATTCACTCTCGCTCTGTCTCTTTCTATTCCCCCTTAGCGTTAAACGCTTAACGCAACCTTGTTGGAAGTCGCATTAGAAGTTTCACTTCAATTAATGAGCCAGTGTCGGTAACTCGAATCCGTAAAAAATGGTCTTAGTGATTTCTTGAATTGGGCCACCTAAATGGTTGAATACTGTATCTGTTTGTGTTTCTTTAGTACTTTTGTATCTCTGTAATTAAACAAAACAATTTTAATTCATTCAATTATGAATGTATATTCTGAATTGACAGATTATATTATTATAAAATTAACTTACAATTTGACCAGTTGATTTCAAAAGGCATACAAGGCATGCAACGTCAGTCATATTGAAAAGGTAATTGGAACGTAAGAGTAAAATGAAGGATGTCAAAACGTCTTTTTCATTTACATGTGTGTATATGTTGTATAAAATTCAAGCAGTAGTGTGAGTAATGTTTATTTTAATTAATTTAATATGCTTGTAATGCATTTTATATTTAAAAAAATAGCTTTCTGCACTTCTCCTCCATATAAACTTTAACTATACCTAATTTCACGTGCATCCGTTCGCGCAATTTTCTCAAAAAGGGGTAAAATTTTTTTTCGAACTGACTACGCTATTGACTAAGTAAGGTCTGAACAGCTTCACCGGACTACTAAGGCGAGTGCTTAAGGCACTCAGCCGATTTTATTTTGACAACTAGCTCAAGGGTGCGCGGCACACCTTGGCTTTGGCTGTTGCCTGATACATGCAATTCGCGACCTATGTGAGCTAACCTTTTTGTTTTTTTTTACATGAGTAAATCCCTACGGATTCCCACCCGAGCCGGGCAGCTGCGGGTGGGGTATGTCCGTCTTGCACGGACTAAAACCCCATGGTGCCTTCTCACACCTATTGGCCGGGAAGCAGGAGCTGCCGACTGGCACTGCGTCTACTCCCCGGCAGGTGTCGGCCCCTTTTCAGGGGCCTCTTCGCGGTTGAGGGGTCAAGATCGTCGACCCCTCAGGGGAGGGCGAGGGTTGCCCTCTCCAACGCTCGTGGATGGGAGCTAACCTAAGCTAAGCTAACTATTCATACATATATGAGTTGTTGTGTATCTATATGTGACTCGAAATTTAAATGTTTATCTAATGTAACACCGAGATATTTGACCTCGTCGGCCCAAGGTATATCGGTTCCGTATAGCCTGATGGGCTCGAGGTTATTACTACGTCGTAAAGAATCGAAGAGTATCGCGACGCTCTTATCAGGATTAACTTCTATGTGCATCGACGAAAGCATTTACTGAGTGTGAAAACAGCCTTTTCGATGCGCTTCCTAAGAAAGTCCGACCGCAAGCTGGAAGTGTAAATAACGGTATCGTCAGCATAGCAACCTACTTCGACTCGTTTAGACCGAGGTAGGTCACTGATGAACAGATTGAAGAGTGAGGGCGCGTGTATGGAGCCCTGTGGCACACCTGATCGTATCGGGTGGGGCAGGGATAGATCCCCATCCACTCTAAAGCGGAAAGTCCTATCAGTGAGATAATCGTGGATAATATGAATTAACTTATCGGGTACGTGAGATTGAAGTAAAATAGCATATTGGTTAGTTCTTATAACTCCAGTTATTTGTCAATGCATATCGCTTCAAAATCAATCTAACCATGTTAGAGATTTCTATGCGGATAGAGTCGCGGGTAATAGTTACTTTTACTATACGTTACTTGTAATAGTTACCAGAAACACACAGACACCGACAAAATTAAAAAAAATCAAATTTTTGTTATCACTACCGTGTAATACTTTCATATTCAGTCAGTATAATGTAGTTTTGATATTACATACTGACATTTGATTTTTATTATATGTATAGATATGTAGGAGCTTCGGGCAGTTCGGGCTCACTACTATAAGATTCTAGACTGACATGTACAACGTAATAATAATACTCGGAGTGCTTAAAATAATCTGTTTATTATTATGACCATATAAGGTATTTATAGAGACGCGATCATTCATTTGTTTGAACGACATTCTGTTTACAATATATACAAAAGTTTCAGCCAGTCTGCCAAAGAGATGACATACTCAGTAGCTATAGATATATATAGTTTTTGGTTTTTAGGAAAAGGCGAAGGTATCTAGTCCATGTAGCGAAGGTATCTAATCCATGTAGCCAAGATCGATAGATAATGCAAAAAGAATAATTTATCTCTGAATGCTTCTTCAACTGCTAGCAACACTGTATGCGATTTTTACCATTACTTCACATTACTTTGTTTTTTTGTTATCAGCAAACAGAGCCAAATAATAATTCTATATGCTTATGAAGTGTGTTCTGTGGTTATCAGTTTATGAACGTAACTGTTAACGTATTGCAGTACGAATATTTTCCTGAAGGTGAATAAATTACAAAATTTAAAAATACCTGTATATTTTGGGTTATGTCGGTAAGTAAGAATACACTTTATAAATGTTTTTGTTGTAGTTAAGAAACATATGGAACACCTAAGTAGAATAAGTACTTGGTAAAATTTTATTTTACCAAACCTTACTAATTTATATCCTTTAGGTACAATTTAATTGTGAAGTAGTTTGTGACTGAAGAAGTTCTTTAATTTTTAAATATTTTATCGCATTCTATTCTATTCGCTATTGTTTTATAGGTTCAATAGCTTCCTTATAATGTTACGTACTTTATGCTCGATACCCGCATGTGTGAATTTTATTGTAAAGAAAATAATGTCTTCATGTTGACTGCCTAATTTGCATTTAAATTGTTGGTATTGGTATACAACAAATGTTTTCTTTAGTTTAGTTTAGTTAAAAAAAAAGAAGTTTTTATTGCCAATTGGCATGTTTATTTCAGTCTGTTTTCCATACAAAAATACATCCTATTGCCATAAACATACTTTTCTTACCATAATGATAGTTTAAAATAGGTAAAGTACTAGATTATACCATATGTTACTAAAATAATGTATACACAATAGTATTAAAATTTTCTATAATAATAGATTATAAATGTTCCATATGAATTACATTCAATAAGTTATGATAACCCCATTGGCTTATTAAGGTTGACCTTTATGCATATTGTAATTTTTAACTTGGATTTGTTGTTTACATTGCATAAGCCATATTATTTGCCTTTGTTTGTTTCAGATAATTCCTTGCTTATTTATAACTGATAATAATTGGAACTATGACCTTATTGTAAATTGTTTAAACAATCTAGATAGGTAGTAATATTATTTCAGTCTGTGCTAAGACATCCTGGTAACTGTTTACGAAAATAAAATAATGTCCATTATAAGATTTTTTTCAACTGATGCGTTTAGTGCTCACAAAACTAAAGAGATACTACAGAAACTGAAGGAGGTCGACAATGATGTGGTTCACCTGTCAACTGAACTATGTCACCATGTAGAACTTGGTAATGGCTGTGATTATCTGAATATTAATCAGATAAATGTCTTGAAATGGCTCTTGAGCTCACCGTTACAACCTCAAGCTATGAGAAATGAAACCAGCTATAAATCTCTTCATGAAAATCAAACAGTTATTGAAATTGGGCCAAGGTATGTATATGTTTAATTTTTGTTTTTTTCTTTAGAACTGTTTTTTTTTAAATAATTTTTACTTAGAATTTTCTGTATAAAATTATAATAATCGGTCATTGTGTGGTCATCGTGCAAAAACTACAGGATAGATTGCGAATGTTTTACTTCATAGGCTCTTGGCCCTTAACTAAATCAAAAATTATCATGTTATCTTTATGTAATGTAGTTATTAAAGTTCTATGAAACTATTATTTTTATAACCACTATGCCTTTATTTATTTTGTTCTTCTGTGGTGGAAAAATGTAGCCAAGGGTGTGGTGCAATTGCACAGGTAAGGAAAAAAACATAGATTTGCTTACAAATAAATGTTGTAGGTAAAGTACATGTGACTGGTGTCCGTCACATGAATACCCATCATAATGAATGTGTAAACTAGTGCTTAGTAATCAAGTGAAGTTGTAGGAGTGCCAATGAGGGTGCCTCTCCTTCCCTCTTTGCTGCCTCGCCTCCCCCCCCAACACAGTCTGGCAACGCTGGTGTTGCAAGTGTCTATGGATGGTGGTGGTCACTTAACATCAGGTGACCCACCTGTTATAAACCAAGAAATTGTAAAGTTGAGTACTTGTAGTTGATGAGGAATACTTAGCAAGAAGTTTTCTCTTATTATTTCTTTGTTTTCATGTGTTTTACTTCCACTTCACTGCATAATCCTCAGTTTTTGTTATTTCATAGCAAATAATCAAGAGCCCTGATCAAGGATTATTATAAAGCAAAATGCAAGCTTCTTGAGCAATTTACCTAGATGCATTACCTTTGATTAATGTATACTGTAAATGAAATTCGATTTTAGGTTTAATTTTTCTACGGCAGATTCAAGTAACTCAGTACAAATATGCGAAAGTGTCGGACTTAGTGATGTTGTGCGCCTTGAAGTCTCAACCAGATATCTAATTACTTTTGCGGAACCCAAAAATGTTACTGAAAAATTATACCAAGATTTGGCAGCTCCATTGCACGACAGAATGACGCAATGTATTTATACTAAGGAGAATTTGCCAAGAAAGAGTTTTAATGAAGGTTTACCAAAAGATTTGAAGCCGTGGTATGTTGTTCCATTACAAAAAGAAGGCAAGGCTGCTATGGAACATGTCAATCAAAAGCTTGGTAAGTAATTACATTATATTTTACTGATGTTCTGATGAAGTACTGATGTAAAACCATTTGAAATATGATGTATATCGATTTTTGTTTTAAGGTTTATTATTAATAGCGAATCATTAAAAAGGAAGTTCCAGGAATTCCGTATCCTAACTCTACCCTCCCAATACATTCTTGATAATTTAATGTATGTCCCTAAAAACTTTTAAAACCTAGCATTTTGTAAAGGACTGGCATGATCTAATTACTGGAAACTGTAACAAACTGGTCGTCCCACGTTTCCGACTTAGCAAAACCAGTAATAGTTTCTTAGGTAATAATAGTGTTAGGTTTTACGATAAAGTCCCAAAACATATTACCGATTTAGCGGACTGTAAATTTAAGCGCCATGTCAAGCGGTTTATAGTGTCGTATGGTTATTATAGAGTGGATCAACATGTGAACAGTGGTGACTTCTGGAATTGACTCATCTCTGTGCATCCACTAAAAATGGTATTGTAACGTATAATGTATTCAAAATATATGTATATGTTAAAAAGAAGTATCCGGTCGAGTTTCTTGCCGGTTCTTCTCGATGACTGGGTTGATTTCCGAACAGGTGGTAGTTTTACTGCATAAAGTATTTTAGATTTTGATTTTTGATTAAATTTTAGGTAGTGATAGAACATTTATGGTTCCAGGTTTAGCTTTTGATTCTTGGGATATGGCCTTTTATATGGATCTTTTTGTAAATAAATTGAAGAGAGACCCAACTAGTGTTGAGTTATTTGACCTTGCTCAGAGCAACAGTGAGCATTCGCGGCATTGGTTCTTCAAGGTAATATTATAATGATAGGCATGTTATCAAATATAGGAACTATAAACAAGGTTTATCAAACTACTTAAAATTACAGGGTAAATTAATATTAGATGGCAAAGAAATCAATGAATCATTAATAGAAATGGTTGCATCTACACAAAAAACATCAAATGATAATAATGTTATCAAATTTGGTGATAACAGCAGGTATGCAAAGAAAATAATGGCGTAATAAATAATTTATAAAGTTGTTTCATGAAGGCTTTAAACATGTGTCAAATATTTTTTGTTTTAGTGCTATCAAAGGTTTCAAACATACAAAACTTAGACCTGCTAATGTTAAAGCTCCTTCACAAGTCATACACGAAATAACAGAGTCTGATATAATATTTACTGCAGAAACACATAATATGCCAACAGCTGTTGCACCCTTTAGTGGCGCAACGACTGGTACTGGTGGTCGTATTAGAGATGTTCAAGGTGTTGGAAGAGGAGGGCATACTGTAGCTGGTACCGCTGGATACAGTGTTGGAAATTTACATATACCAGGTACACTTTATATACAAATTATTAATTCAAGATTTCTTGTAATTATAATGTTACACAAACTACTTTGTACACTTTATATACAAATTATTAATTCAGAATTTCTTGTAATTATAATGTTACACAAATTACTTTAGTACTAGCTGATAATTTTAAAAAAACCTTGACATATTATATACCTAAACCTTCCTCATGAATCTCTTTATCTACAGGTGAATACCGCATGAAAATCTGTTCAGTAGTTTTTTGAGTTTATTGCAAACACACAGCCAGCTAGATCTGGCAGATTACCTTTGTTTTATAATATGTAGTGACTACCCATAGAATATTTGCTTCACATGATTTTGTATTTTAGAATGTGTCTAATTTATCCCAACATATTTATTCAGTATCATTCATCATATTTATACAATATATTCAGTACGTCATTTTTATGTTGGATATATTTGAGGATTAAGTGACTTGAATATTAAAGTTGTATTCTAACAGAATACTTAGTTGTTATCCTAGTTTTTATTTTAGTTTCATATTATATGTACTAATTACCACTGTATTACATTGACTTTCACTTTCTGGTGGTATGAAAAAAAAAATGTATAATAATATAGGTGATTTATTAAAATACCATATCTCTCATTAAGTAAGTATTAATGGCAAAGAAAGAATTTACATTAGAAACAGACATGTCAACATTCAAATAAAATCATGTGACGTTTTTAATCATAATTCTCCATATTATTTATTCAATCTGCTACTTGGTCATTTATCTCTTTAACATTTTCTCTTGTACATAAATGACCAATAAGCAGAAACAAGATAGTGAACGTGAAGTCATTTGGAAATAGAAATAATTTTATATAAACTACTAGCTGACACCTACAAATTCATTCATAAGAAATAATATTATTATTAATACGTAGCCACTATAGAAAAATGTAATTATATGCAGCCTAGATCTTTCCTCGAGTTCAGTTCTATATTTATTCGAAAACGACGTTCAAACTTGCAAAGTGATTTCAAATGATTTGTGCAAAAATAAAAAATAAAAATGATTTTATTATGTAACTCGGACAATCTGAGTTGTCGCTCGCCTTTATTACAAGAGAAAATGTAGTAAGCAAAAAGTAACCTCTAATACTATGATGTAATATAGTTATATAATTATAAAAAGAACTTTCACAATGAAATCAGTAGTGTCAGAAATTAGTGGCGATAAATTAAGTAATAAAAATAACTTTCACAATCAAATCAGTAGTTTCAGAAATTAGTGGCCGATAAATTAATTAAGTAAGAGTCTCGATGGAGTGGGAGGAGCCATAAAAAAATTCTCTACGTGTCTTTATCTTGGGGGGAGAGGGAGTAGAATCCATTCTTATGTAATATTTTGCAAGTCGTAATATAATATTATAAATATAGTTCCATTGCGAATGCCTATTAGTTATGTTCGTTCTATAATGTGTACACTACGATTTACATCTCATTATATCATTATAGTAATAACTGAGTAGCAATAAAGTTATTATCTGTTAAGAATAAATATCTTTGATTTACGTCAAACTTTGATTATTATGAAAAACGGCATAAAATCTTTCGTAAGAAGAGGGAGGGGGTTTCGAAAATCTTGTATATCCTTATGTAGGCTTATTATCAAAAATCTTCAAAATCATGGTTACGTAATGAATGCCCCCTTACCTTCTACAATCATGTTTACTTTACTTATTTTGTAATAGTAAATAGATTTAATCTGCCTCTATCCATCGCCCATAATCAATCGCTTAAAATGCCATTGCACCATAAAGACTTACCTAATCAACATTATTCATAATTAAAGGGTGATTGATGACAGTGACAATATTTCTATTGAAATTAATATTATAAACATTTATGTTTTTGATAGGTTATGATCTACCCTGGGAAGAAAAAGGATGGGAATATCCAAATAACTTTTCATCTCCTCTGCAAATAATTATAGAAGCCAGTAATGGAGCTTCAGATTATGGAAATAAGTTTGGAGAACCAGTAGTCACAGGTAAAAATTTAGATAAAACTAAGGAATATGTGGCAATTATAAAAAAAATATAATTCAGTAGTAACATAGTAATATTTTGTTTTCAGGTTTCGTTCAGTCATATGGATTAAAGAATGCGGATGACATAAGAGAGGAATTTATAAAACCTATAATGTTTAGTGGTGGTATTGGATATATGCCTCATTCTATGATTAATAAGAATAAACCTGAAAATGGTAATTCATATTGATATATAACTTTAGCAATTTAGCAATGTATCTGATTTAACTTCAATCAAATTAATTATTTCTGAGTTTACTCATTGGTAGGTTGTTCGGTCTCAAAGTCAGTTGTGTTTTTAACCATACTCTTCAAACAATGTGGTGTATAAATAAGTGGTAAGGTAGTTTTAATTTTGCAGTTGAAACTTGCCTATCGCAATTAACCCTTAATAAACTAATAGTGAAAAAAAAATCTTATCAATGTACAGTACTTTATTTCTGAAAGTTACATTTTACCATTTATAATATTTTAATTTGTAAAGTTTTTGAATGGCATTTTTATTTAAATAATTGAATTTTATTTACTTCAGCTTTCTACGGATGCAATAACATTGATCAAAATACACCATTTTGTTGTCATAAATAATTATTGTTAAATGAATTTGAAATTACTTTAATGAACAATTACTTCTTAGTAAACTATAGTAAAAAAAATAAAGAGAGCAATAAGATACTTCGCATACGAAAACTCTACAATTTTATCCGTTTACTTCCCCACTTTCGTATGCGCACAACACCGCTTGCCTCCACTTAAAACTCTAATAACGTTACATTAAAGCAAACATCGTAGTGATTTTTTTAAAAAATAAGTACTAAATGTCGTAAAAAGTAAAATTAAGAAAACTTGTATTGTATTCAGAACTTTTTTAACAGACATACCTCTATGCTTTTTATTTATGTAGACGAGAAATTTTAATTAGATTTGTTGTTGTGTCTTTTATTACAGGTATGTTACTGGTAAAGATAGGTGGACCAGTTTATCGTATAGGTGTAGGCGGTGGAGCTGCTTCTTCTGTAGCCGTACAGGGCGGCGACTCTAGGGATCACGCTCTAGATTTCGGGGCTGTGCAGAGAGGTAAAATTAACACCGTTAGCACTGTTTATAAAACTTGCCGCCTTATAATAAAAGTATTTTTTGATGACTCCAGGTGATGCCGAAATGGGTAACCGTCTCAACCGCGTTGTCCGGGGATGTCTTGAATCCGATATCAATCCTGTTGAATGTGAGTCAATACACTGAAATGAAATCAAAATCTGTTTAATTTAATAGTTAAATATAAATCATGGTCACACAATCAACACACCAGTTGTTATATAAACAATGTGATTTGTTGTGTGAAATTAAGTTTAAGTAAGAATTTCGTAGTTTTTTTTTTCAAAGTAAATGACTGGTTACTGAAATTGTGTAGTTTTTAAACTTGTTATGTTTAATAGAACACTTTGTTGTATGTCTGTCTGTTTGATTATCATTGTATTTTTTTCTTAAAACAGTTGAACCATAGAGTACAAAATAATTTTGAATTCTCATACTGTTGTACAAAATCACTATTTTAGGTTAGTGCAATAAAGACAATATTTTTACATTAATAACTCTTGTTCAAGTATTAAGACATGTAGAATACTTTTCGGAAAGCAACATTCTCGAATTTTCTATGAAGAGAGGTTTTTAGGTGTTCATATATTATATTGAACCGAAAGATTTTATACATTTTATGAAGGATTATTGTTACTTAAATTACAGCAATACACGATCAAGGCGCCGGTGGAAATGGTAACGTTTTGAAAGAACTGGTAGAGCCAGAAGGAGCAGTAGTATTTACAAAGGAATTTCAATTAGGCGATCCTACTATAACTACTCTTGAACTGTGGGGAGCTGAGTACCAAGAAAACAATGCTCTGCTCTGTACAAAGGAAAATAGACACATACTTGAAGGTCATTGAAGTATTTATTTGTTTTTTTAATTACATGTGTCATCAGGGTATTTTATTTGAAACAACTATTTTTTTTTTCGCTGAAACTCCGAAGTATTGGTCTGAATGCTGAGAAAATATTCCCTCAAAAGTGAGCGCTTCATTTTAATCCTGCGTGCTTCCTTTTTGATTTTGAATGTTTCAAATTTAAAAACGATGTATTTCAAATCACTTTTTTAAGCTATTATAGAAATAAGCACGGCCATTTGTAGTGTATTTAACGTTGTTCAAAAGATCCTTTTGAATTGACAATTTTACTCTTGAACTTGAATAATTGTATCAGCAGCACAAAAGTTCAAAAGTGCAAAGAGCTAAGTAAATAAGTTACATTTTTACCTGTTTAAGAAGACGCTAGAATTAAAGTTGATGACTCTTAATTTGCTTGTTTGTGTCTAGAAACTATAATACCCGCTACTGGCAATATTTGCAAAAATAATCACAAATGTTTTGCAGTATATCAAATGGAAGTTGTAGCTGACTCTATAACGTATTAAATATATAATTTATGCGTAACATCTAATGATAGTAAAAAGCTTATTCGACATAAAATACATATAAGAGTTGTTGAGGTATGTATGCTTGGTATACATATATGTTTCAATAACTCATATAAGTATGAATATGTAGCTTAGCTTAGCTCAGATAGGTCGCGAATTGCATGTATCAGGCAACAGCTCAAGCCGAGGTGTGCCGTGCACCCTGGTACTAGTTGCCCAAATAAAATCGACTGAGTGCATTAAGCGCTCACCTTAGTAGTCCGGCTGTTAAGAGCTTGCTAAGTCAGTGGCGTAGTCGGTTCGAAAAAAGAAAAAACGCTGCTTTACTTATAATATCAGAGCCGGATTTAGGACAGTGAACATGTATCCCACATGCCAATTTTTTAAGTCGAATTAATAACCTGGGCTGAAAAGAAATAAATTAAATATTTCAAAATCGGATTATGAATTATAGACTTTAAATAAAATGTCATGTTTATAGATATTTGTCGTCGTGAACGATGCCCAGTATCATTCGTTGGAGAAGTCACAGGCGACGGCTACATGAGTCTTGTTGAAGACACATATAAGAATAATTATTTAAATAGATCTTTGAGACAGACACCAGAAATCCAGTCTAAATTACCATATGATTTACATTTGGAAGCTGTGTTAGGTAAGTGATGTTACTTATGTACTTACACTATGTTAGTCATCCGTTATACAGAATATCCAGAACATACATTATTAATGTAAGGGACTTGCATATATTTTACAGAAATGTAAGCAAGATTTTTAACAGTCTCAATAATATTTTGATGACATAAAAAATGATATTTACATGTAAAAACATTGTTAATTTTGTAATATACTCAATTATTTTGTATCTAGTAACTTTCATAATTTATTTTTGT
Source organism: Antheraea pernyi (assembly GCA_015888305.1). NCBI lineage: Eukaryota > Metazoa > Arthropoda > Insecta > Lepidoptera > Saturniidae > Antheraea > Antheraea pernyi. The sequence continues at coordinate 51,691 of MU159455.1, read as the reverse complement.
TTTTTAATTGTTTCTATAAATTTGTAAAATGTTGTGCCCACCATTAATAGGAAGACAAATTTAATTAGGTAAGTTACTATTATTAATGTGCAATTTGTGTAATTCGTTTTCTGTTGTTGAGCCATAATCAATAAATAAATAGAGAAAGGACGATTTTTTATCTAAATTGTTATATCTTAAGGAATATAATTATATTTGTAATATTATTTCAGGTAATATGCCTCAGAAGACTTTCGATTTGAAACGAGACCAAAGGACTAAATTGGCATTGTCTTTACCAAGTGATATTACAGTCAGAAGTGCCCTAGATAGGGTTTTGAGACTCGTTAACGTTGCTAGCAAGAGATATCTCACAAATAAAGTATGATTTTTAAATATGGTTTTGTTTAGGACATTTCTAGAATGAATAATTGCAAATATATTACAAATACAATAAGATTTGAAATTGATAATCAGATTCTAAGAATTATTTTTGTATTTTATAATCTGTTTATTGAGCTAGATATTAGCCTATTTGACATTATACTATATCCCGTAGGAGTGCACCAATTACCTTCCAGTATGTAGGTCAAAAGTCGGAAATTAAAAAATAATACGGGTGGTATGTGTCGCTGGATTTCGGTTATTGGGAGCCGAGGGCGGAAAAGATGAAATTCGAGTGAAACCGCGAAGCATAGCTAGTGTAAAAGTTAAATTATATGTGTAAGGAGTTGTGTATGGGCTCAGAGAATCGCAATTACATTATTTAACTTTATGTGAATATTTCATCAACATCATCGTTTTCCTACCCTAAGTAGATTCGGCACAACATGTTTTTTTTTTATTGTAGCCCGGCAAAATGACTGCACTGTGCCTGATGGTAAGCACAGTACAATCCAAAAACAATGGCGACCACCGAGTAACACACTGTCCATCACCGGTCGCCACTGTCATGCCGTCCTGCGAAAAGCTGAATATGCACAGGCTGATCCCGAAATGCGACCCGCAGAAGCGAATCACTGACGGGCTTTTTCGCCATATACATGGTGGTTGCGACCCAGTCAGGCTGTAAAACCCTACTACCCCGCTTCCTTTCCTTTCCTCTTCCACTCTGCCCTGTCAGATGTCACTCAGTATTCTCACCTTTTATACGCATCATTTTTCACACAATACATCCATACCTTATTTGGTCTTCTAATCTTATCTTATATCCGTCCACCATCATACTTAACACTTTTCCAGTTACATTGTTTTCATCTCTCCTCATCACATGCCAATACCATGTTAACCTATTAACCTCCTCAAATTCTCTCTGTTACTGGTCCTATTTTCAAACTTCCTAAGATATACTCATTTGAATATATGTGAGTATTTTTTAACAAATAGAATGTTAGGCAAAATAAAATAGTTAAAATCCATCGGAAGTATGTGTATCTAATGTTAATTTTTTGGGGTTTTTAGGTAGACCGTTGTGTCACAGGTCTCGTAGCTCAGCAACAATGTGTTGGACCACTTCACACTCCGCTAGCGGACAACGCGATTATAGCACTCTCTCATTATGATCTTGTGGGATCTGCTACGTCCATAGGTACTCAAAACATTAAGGGTTTGCTTGACCCAGCAGCCGGAGCACGATTATCATTAGGAGAAGCGTTGACTAATTTGGTAAGCATATGTTCACAAAAATATTTACTCCTGACGTTAAAGCCAAAAACTCCAAAAGCAGACACAATTACCTGGAAGTCCACAAAATAAATAATCATGACACTTAAATTGACTATCTAGAAGCATATAGCTTTTTTTAAATAAATTACTTTTTAAATTATCTAAAAGTATTTATTACACATATTATTTTTTAAATTTGTACATGTACAATTTTGTAATATTTGGCTCATCAAAATGTTTCCAAATATTCGGCTATATTAGGTGGTCTAAGAATATATATTTGTAAGCCCTTAAAAAATAAAATTATTTACTCCCTATATTTGGGAGAAGAACCCCTATGAGTTGGCACTTTTATAAGTAAACATTGAATATTTTTTTCTTTTTGTAAACAATACTCGTTGTTAAATATTCTAATTTAATATACCTATAACGCAGATGAAATCGTGGGTGCCAGCTAGTTGACATTTATGTATAATTTGGACCAACTTGAGAGATAGGATAAATTATATTGTGATTAATTAACAGATTGGACCAACACCTTACAATCCTAATAAATCGCTGGCTCCTATGTTCCTGTATCCGCCGGCTATTTTACCGCCCCCCGCGCAGCAAACGATCGAACGAGCGGTGTCCTCGCGGAGGCGGTAAAATAGCCGGCGGATACAGGAACATAGAACCCAGCGATTTATTAGGATTGTAAGGTGTTGGTCCAATCTGTGGCATAGCATGCCACAGCCTCAATATTTTTTAATTACAAATTAAATTATTGTCAAGGTTGATTATTTTTATTAATTACTAGCGGGCCCGGCAGACGTTGTCCCGTCCTGATTAAAAATAAATCCTTGACAAATTATATACCAAAACGTTCCTCATGAATCACTTTATCCACTGGTGAAAACCGCATGAAATTCCGTTCAATAGTTTTTGAGTTTATCGCGAACAGACAGACAGACGCGGTAGAGGACTTTATTTTATACTATGTAATGATAAGTCTCGAACACATGGCGTTTTAAATTATTTGCTTGACAAAAACTGTAGGACCGACTGTTATATCTCATGGATGGCGCCACGTTTGAATTTTGAACTTCCTTTTAGACTCTAGTTTATTTTATGGTGCATGTGTTTTATTTAATGTAATAACTGTGTCACAGCCTAGCGCGACCAGGTTAGCTAGCATTACTAATAAACAATCATTAATTGAAGGTTTTCGCTGGCATCACGGAGTTAGGTGATGTAAAATGCTCTGGCAATTGGATGTGGGGCGGGAAGACGGGTGTCGAAGGCGGTGCCTTAGTGCAAGCGTGTGAGGCACTTTGTAAGGCAATGAGAGTTTTGCGAGTGGCTGTAGACGGGGGGAAAGATTCACTTTCTATGTGTGCCCATGTCAAGTCCGGGACAGGTAATTTGCAGTCATTCAGTTTAGAAGGAAATTTTAAACGAATACAAAACTGTCCATTTTCTCTTTTATGGCTCGCTAAATGAATTTGAAATCGTTAAAGTATTCATAAAAATCGTTTTCACAATAAAACATACAAACATTAAATTATTTATTATTTCCATTAAATAATGCTTTCTCAAATATTATGTAATGGTAGTACATATCAATCTAGAAGTATGTATATATGTGCACGTTACATTTACATATTACGTTTACATATTAGTAAAGTAACAGACTTGACCTCATTACATACATTACATTTACGGTTTCATTGAGTTCTGTTGACATGGTATATCATTCTTTAATAATAGTCCGGTGAAGCTGATAAGACCTTACTAGGTCAATAGCGTAGTCAGTTTGAACAAAAAAATCATTCTTTAATATATACTCTACAGTTGTCTGATACAATAATAACTATGAATTAGTAATTTTGTTTTAAACTAATTTATTTATAAATACAAAATATATTATATACAGAATTATAAAGCAGAATGAGAAGTTATGTATTTTCCATATAATGTGATAGTAATTAAAACAAGAGTGGATGAAGATAATAAGCATGTTACGTTTAATTTGATGACTTAAATGAAAGTGTCATGTCCACATACATATTTTAATTTTACAAGGTTTCCGCAAATAGGCTTAGAAATGAAAATAACCAAAATACTCAAACAGTATACAGTGTAAACTCTTTATAACGAATTTCAAGCTTTACTTTTTTATATGGAGGGAAGCGACGGTTTTGTGGTAAAGCAACCAAATTGAATTAGTTTTAATAGAAAGTTTTTCGTTATGAATTATAAGAGTTTACACTATATGTTTATATATACAGTGGTGGTCGTATAATTAGAAAAACTACCAACGGTCCTTGACATTATGTAAGATACTTTACCGAAATCGTTTTTGTTTTGAAATTAAACAGTAAATAGACCAACAATATGTTCAACGATTTATCATTTATTAGAAAACAATATGAATCCCACTACACATGTGCAGTTTCAATATTACATTACGAACAAACATTTAAATCAGTCTTAAAGTATGAACAGTAATGGTCAACTAATTAGAAACAAAAACAAAAAGGTATAAAAAACAACATTTTTTTAAGTATTAGTAATTAGTATTGTTATTTACGAAATAGCTACTATCCACAGCCTATTAATGGCTATAATTAATATTTAGTGGCATATCCCTTATTTTCAATAACAGCACTGCAACTACGTGGCACTGATTTAATCAATTTCATACATTTTTGTAGGGTGATTGAATTCCATGCTTCATATAGTCCGGTTTGGCTGGTGTTACGTTTGTTTGAGACTTTCTTATTAACGATATACCAGAGATTTTTTATCGGGTTTAAATCCGGACTATTTGCTAGCCAGTTTAAAACGGATATACGCTGTTCGCTAAGGAAACATTTGACGTTATTGGCCCTGTGTATAGGGTAAGATACAGGTTACAGGCAAATGATCGTTCGAGTAGGAAATCATTGTGTGTTCTAAGATATTTTTGTATTACCATTGATCCATTATACCTTCAATCTTCCGAACGGGTCCAACTCCATATCCGGAAAAATACCCCCAAACTTTAATGTTACCGCCTCCATGCTTGATTATACTCCTTGTGTATTTATAATTAAAAGCATGGTTTACAGGACGTCTAACATAGCGCTTTCCATCGGAATTTACCATATTTATTTTTGTTTCATCTGAAAATAACCCTTTTTTCCATTCTCGTACCGTCCAATTAACATATTTTTAGAGAATAATAATCGCTTCTCTCGGTGTTGCTTGGCAAGAAGCGGTACCTTTCGAAAGATTCTTCCAAGCAATTTAGCTTTCAGTAATCTTCGGCGTATCAGTCTTGACGAGATGTTTCTCGGTCATCAGGCGAAAATACTTCATTTTTAATCTGTTTGGAGCCTTTAACTGGGTCTTTTTTGGCAACAAGTACGATTAGCCTATATTTTCTGTACGCCCACTTATGATCTATATGTAAATTAACAATTATTTGCCTAGTTGATGCGTCACAACTATTATTTTTGGCCATTTTGAACAAAATAAAATTAAGATTGAAATTTTGAATTGCCGCCAAAATAATAGAAAAAGTCAAGAAAAAAATGCTATTCTCTAATTTCAATTAAAAGAACTAGCTATGGATGCTTTTTTAAAATGTTTCTAATTAGACGTTCAAGCGGCCAGTAACAGAAAATAAACTCATATATGTGTAAGACTCGTTTTGTAATTAAAAGTAAGATGTGTTTTATATTTTCTGCTTTTAATGAGTTTTTTATTTGAGTAGCTGTATTATTGCATGATTACTAATTATTGAATGTTTGATTGAATTGTATATTTTTTACAACATTTGTACATAGAAGTTATACTTTCTTTATTCATAAGTGTTTCTAATTATATGACCACCACTGTGTATAACAAAATCAAAAATATAACCAAACTTTAGAACACATTTCTTTATAATTACAAATTTGTGACATCACCTTCATCCATTCATATTTTTAAATATTTTACAGTGAAGTCACCTGGTACATTAGTGGTATCTGCATACGCACCATGTCCTGATATAACAGTTAAAATTAACCCAGCTCTTATAGAACAAGGATCCGCTTTAGTTTATGTACCGGTTTCACCAGGAAAGTACAGGTTAATATCACATATATAGATTTTTTATGTTTGTCAAATGTGTTGTTGTATTTCAAAATGGGCTAAATGCAATTTTGGCCGTTTCTAGTGTGTTACATTATTTTTCAAAATTTTCAAATGATGTAATTTTTTTATTGTAGCACGGCAAAGTGACTGCTCTACGCCTGATAGTAAGCATGATACAATCCAAAAACAAAAATATATGTAAAATATGAAGATAAAAAAAATGGATTTTATGGATGGCAAAATTTGAACTTCTTTCTCAGTGTATAAAGACTGATAAAAAAAATTAAATATAAACTATTAAACTTGGATTTGCTGATTTTGAAATTTGGCTCAAATATACTATATGAGATATGAATTAAATCCTCTTCTTCCTTCAGGCTCGGTGGATCAGCGTTGGCACAATGCTACAAGCAACTAGGTGATTGTCCGCCTGATCTTGATGATCCTATCGTTCTCGAATCTCTATTTAATGTTACACAGAAACTTTTGAAAGGTTTGTTTTATTATATTTATTTAATCATTGTTTCTTAAACCAAAAATTACGTATTCTTTTTGTAATGGATTTGATAAATATTTATTTATTATATTCTATTATGGAGTATATTATACATTCATGATTCGTCATGAATATTGCTTTATGTATATTTGTAAATGATTTTTTGCGGTATAATTGTTATTGTAATGTAATTATTATAGTCAATAATACGAGTATGAAGCTGCGGTTCAGTAAGTGAATAAATTGTGAAATTGACTATTAAGTTCAAATTAGACTTATAATAACTTTCGATCCCGTCAATTTACCAATATTTATTAGACCGTTCAATTGTCTATAACATATCCTATTTGTAAACAAATTGTAACAGTTATATATTTAATAAAGAAAATCTGCGATTTATCTATGGCACGCAAAAGAAAATTGCACGGAAATAGGCTTTATATTACAGGATATATTTTTTGTTACATACATTAACAATAATAATAATAACAATAATAACAATAACATAACAATAATATTGTTACAGTAATTAAAAAAAAATCTATTTCATTATAACCGACTTTAAAAAGCAGGAGGTCAATTCGGTTGTATTTTGTTAAATGTTTGTTATCTCTGAACTTCGTCATTTGTATACCGATTTGAAACTTTTTTTGGGTATATTATAAGTGGATTTTAGTATTGGGTCTTAGATTTCCAGGGAACTCCTCAAAATCGAATAAGGAATGTATATTAACCGAGATTAGTTAATTTATAACAGTTTAGATTAGTTAGGTATCTGTAGTTGAAAACATTTTTAAGTCGATTGTGCACCAATATATGGCGCTGTGCAATATCTTAGTACAGATGTATCGCGATGTAAAGAAGAACGCTATATTAATCACCTTACCTGTGCTTGTTTACACATTCGTATATATTACATCCTATTCCTTAACACATTTCTGTACTCAGTAGATAAGACTGTCATAAGTATCAAGTCCAAAAAATATCGAAATATAAGCACAATTCTATCGACGATTCTAATAACGATTATCATTGCCTTAACAGAAGTTTTAATTTTTTTAGAGCAAATTCTTCGAAGTCTGATTTATTTTTTGTTTAAATTGTTCATATTCAAATTTTATAAATAACTGGCGTCTGCCCGCGACTTCGGTCATGTGGAATAGTTACTTTGGGCTGACGCTAACACGCGGCGGAAACTCTCAAATAAAAAAAAAACGATTTTGAAACATTTCTCATTGTTGCTCCGCTATTATTGGTCTTAGCGTGATGATATATAGCCTTCCTTAACGAATGAGATATCTGAATTTTTTTTCAATTCAGACAAGGAGTTCCTAAGGTTAGCGCATTCAACCAAACAAACAAACCCTCCTGCTTTATAATAGTAGTATAGATTTGAAATCAATAATAAGCACGAATCTAACTTATAACCAATGTTATTATAGAAAAGAAACTCTTATCTGGTCATGATGTAAGTGAAGGTGGATTTGTTACGACCATATTAGAGATGGGTATTGGAGGACTACGTGGCCTTCACATTGACTTAAATGTCGATGCTAATGTATCAGCAATTGAGGCACTGTTCAATGAGGAATTGGGAATTGTTGTTGAAGTGTCTCAGAGTGATCTTGTATATGTTCTTAATGAGTATAAGAAGAAAGGTGTACAAGCCACACTTATTGGTAAATCTGGTGCTTATGGCATGAATTCTCAGGTGAGTTGCTGAACCTTGTATATCTTCTTTGTACATTAATTGGTACTTAACTTCTACTTAATAATTAATAAATACTACATATAATTTTTAGATATTTACATTTACGTATTTTTAATGTATATTTTAGTATATTAAAAAATATATTTTTTCGCACATTATTTGTGATCTATTTGTGAACTTTTAAATGTGATGTATATACAAAGTGATGTCTAAATTATGTATTATTATTTTGCTAGTAATATATGCCCTAATAATATTTCAGAACACCTATAGAAATGTTATTAACAACCCTTTAAACTTGTGATATTATTGTGATATCACACATAGATCATACCAGGTTAAAATAAACCCATGTATCTACTGAAAACAATAATGGTATTAAATTTGCATATCTTATGGAAGTGAATTACATTTCAGACTGATTTATAGATTATATTGTAAATTATGGCCTATTGTAATTTAATAATGCTCTTATGAATTATATAAATAATGAATAAATAAGATTCTTCATGAGACGATTGAAAAAAAAAATGTTTAAAATACTTGACCGCCAGACGGATCTTCCATGGTTTGCACATTGCATGATGCATATTGTGATGAACCATTGTTTCCAGCAAATAATATGTGTTATAAAATCATGTTTGAAGCACTTTTTGTGGTGGAGGTCATCGTTACCCACCACGGCTTTGTAGGCAACTATTGCGATTTTTAAGGCGTGTTATAACATAGATTCAGAGTAGCTAAAAGTAGTAGAGCCACGCTGAAGCTATTACTGGTATCAGCATGAATGGGTCGACTCGCCCGGGGTAGTACCACTACTACCTCTCACAGAAAACCAACGTGAAGTAACAGTGCTTGCATTGTTGCGTTTCGTTCGGTCAGTGAGAGCGCCGGAGACCCACTTCCCTTCCTCCTTTCCCCCTCCCCCTCCCCCAAACACAGGCTGGCAACACACTTGCGACTCCTCTGGTGTTGCAAGTGTCTATGTACGGTGGTGATCACTTAACATCAGGTGACACTCCTGTTCGTTTGCCTCCTATGATAAAAGAAAAGCTAGAACGAACTGAAGCAAAGAATTCTACTGTAAAAGTGATGATATATTGTTCAGTTTTCGTTGATTCACTCTTTGCCTTGAGCGTTTCAATCTGACTCAATCTATCTCTCTCTGAGAATATGTAGATATTTCATGTACTAATCAAATTAGTTTCGTATGTTTTCTATATTGCAATAATTTCTTCAAACCGTTATAGAAATGATGGTATTATTGAAGAATTAATCAGTATCTATATTTACTATGTATTTTTAGTATTGATCGCGCCGCCGGTCACCGGTGACCGCCATGATAGTCAACGTGTTAAAGAAATAATGTTTATTTATAGGTAATAATAAACGTGAATGGAACAAAAGTATTGGATACGATATTGATCGACGTTTATAGAATGTGGGAAGAAACCAGCTATCGTCTGGAGTGCTTGCAAGCGAATTCGGATTGTATTAACCAGGAATGGAAAGGTAAAACTGATCTTACGACAAAATGAGAATATAAATTTGAGTAACGCAAATATGATATTCAATAAACAAAAAAATATATATATTTTTAACAGGTCTTGAAAAACGAAAAGGGGTTACATATAATGTGACATACGACCCTACGACGTCGGTAATCAAAACAAAGTCTATCAGAGTTGCAGTAATTCGAGAAGAAGGTACTTTATCTTTAATTTTCTTCCCCACTAGCTAAATATAATAGTTAATTGTAATATTTTTTTATTATTATTTGTATTTCTTACTGTTTATACCCTACAGAAAACTGTAATGATACATAGCCTAGGTCCTTTTTCGAATTTGAAAGACAGATTTATTGAAACGTCTCCCACGCCATCTATTGTACCTCGATGGTACTAATTCATTAACCTTCACGTAAGTGTCAAAGATATCTGTATATAAACATCTAGCTAAGCTTAGGTTAGCTCAGCGCGACCTATCAGGCAACAGTCCAAGCCGAGTTGTGCCGCGCACCCTTGAGCTAGTTGTCAAAAGAAAATCGACTGAGTGCCTTAAGCGCTCGCCTTAGTAGTCCGGTGAAGTTGTTAAGACCTAGCAAGGTCAATAGCGTAGTCAGTTCAAAAAAAAAAGAAAAAAAGATACCTGTATAATATTTCAACTCGATTAAATTAACTATCCGAGAACATACACGAAACACAATACTTATATATTTAATAATATATAAATGTTACTATAGAATAATTCGTAATATAATATTTAAAAAGTTTTAGGTTAATTATATCATTTTTTAATTCAAAATATTACTCCAACCACAAGAAATGTTTTCGATTTGAAACTATCTATACAAATAAATTAAATTGAACTATCCATTTCTAATACCATAATTACAGCGTGTTACCTAATTCATATGAGATTAAATAAGGTAGCTATAACAAAAAAAAAATTGTGTTTATGTCTGGTCCAGTTAATCTCGGATACTATTTTACTGATTTTTAGCAACTTTCACTAACAAATAGCTGTTGTAAATATAAATTAGGCTAGTTGTATTTTTTTAAAAACAGGGTTCCTGGCAAATATAATTAACTAAAGGAACGTTATCTATAACAGCTAGTGTACATACAGGCATGTATCTAAACCTTTGGTTCTGACAAACATTGAAACAACCATGTGAACTCTGTAAAAAATCCCGATCATTTTATGTAACGTCAGTTTTCGGGGCGGAACATATCTCAACTATCTGTACCCTCCCCTCCCTGTATACGTGCCTGTGTACACATAAAGTCACGGATTTTATAACTGTACAGGTACAAACGGTGATAGAGAAATGATAGCGTCCCTGATGATGGCGAATTTCGATGTGTTCGATGTCACAATGAGTGATTTACAAACTAGGAAGATAACATTGGATGCATTCCAAGGATTGGTATTCCCTGGTGGATTCAGTTATGCAGGTAAATATAAGTCAGCCGGTTTTTGGCACATTTGTTTCGTTCTTTAATGGAATCTATAATAAAAAATGGAGTATATAATTAATCTGGCATGTCCATATACGCACAAGTTGATGATTTCAATCTAGTCGTAATAGATTTTTGAAGTTATACTTCTTTCGGCGCGTTATGGAAAATTATGAGAGTAAATTTTTACGATGGATTCAGTTATGCAGGTAAATATAAGTCAGCCGGTTTTTGGCATATTTGTTCCTTTCTTTAATGGAATCTATAATAAAAAATGGAGTATATAATAAATCTGGCATGTCCATATACGCACAAGTTGATGATTTCAATCTGGTCGTAATAGATTTTTGAAGTTATACTTCTTTCGGCGCGTTATGGAAAATTATGTGACTAATTTTTTACGATGATCGCGCACACCGTCACGAAAAACCGACACCCTGAAATTATTACGGTGCGCGCGCACACCGTCACGAAAAATCAACACCCTGAAGTTATTACGATGCGCGCGCACATCGTCACGAAAAACCGACACCCTGAAGTTCTTACGATGTGTGCGAACACCGTCACGAAATACCGACACCCTGAAGTTAGCTATTGTCAACATTTTGTTTCTTTGTATTTTTTTGTATTAAAACTTTCAATGTATTAAATACCTTTGTTTCTATTGTTAGTGTCGTTTTTTCTACAAACGTAAAATAAGGCGAAAGATAAAATGTTTGAAAAGATTTTTACTGGTTACGCTAAAGAAGTATAACTTCTAACGCGTGTACATAAGACACACTTTTGGTACTGGAATGGTACAATTATTTTTTTATCTTCACCTATTATGTATACGACTACTCGTTTAGTGATCGAACTTCGGCCATAGAGAAAAAAAAACTGTTTCGATATTTTTTATTGGTAACACACATAAAGCTGGTCAATTTCATAAATTTATTTTCTATAAAAAAAGGAATGAAGAAAATCGTATGACAAACAAAGGGAGATGTTCTTAACAGTTCCCACTGCCGATTTATATATAGACTAGCGACCCGTCCCAGCTTCGCACGGGTACAATGTAGATATCTATTTTATGAAATACTGATAAGGGCAGTTTTTATCTACATGACATGTACAACGTATGTAATGTATTTAATTGGATAAGGAATAATACCGTATTGTATAAAATAGCTTGGTAAATAACACAATAATCTTTGTAAGTAGATAAAATGGTTACTGTGTGTTATCCTTTAGAAATATATACCATCGCGGCCTTTTTTATCGATCTTTTTAAGATATAAAAGTCCGTAGTACTATTTGTTACGACATCACATTATAAATCTTTGAATTTTTCGGCTTTTCTGTACTATACTATGTATGTATTAAACATATAAACCTTCCTCTTGAATCACTCTTGCTGAAAACTGTATTAAAATCCGTTGAATCGTTTAAAAGACCTAAGGGAACAGGCAGCGGACACGACTTCCTTTTATACTATGTAACGATAACTAGCAGCCCGCTTGGCATTGTAAGCGTGTTTTTTTTTTATTGTAGCTCGGCAAAATGACTGCATTGTGCCTGGTGGTAAGCACAGTACAATCCAAAAATAACGGCGACCACAGAGTGACACACTATCCATGGCCGGTCGCCTCTGTCATGCCGGCCTGCGAAAAGCTGGATATGCACAGGCTGATCCCGAAACGCGACCCGCAGAAGCGAATCACTATGAAGGGCTTTTTCGCCATATACATGGTGGTTGCGACCCAGTCAGGCTGTAAAACCCTACCACCCCGCTTTTGCCATTGCCTCGTTCGTTATTCAGCAGGGTGCACCACGTGCAGGTGAGGATGGCTTGGGTGTCTCAAGTCTTAGATGTTATTCGACACCCCTTACACCCCTAAAACCCAAATAAATAAAGAAATGAAACGAAATCTTCTGTTTATAGTAAAGACCATGTAATTAATTAAAATAGCAACGCAATATTAATCTCTTAATGGTTCCAATATTTTTTGAAGATCTTTAAGTCTATGCACAGGCTGATCCCGAAACGCGACCCGCAGAAGCGAATCACTATGACGGGCTTTTTCGCCATATACATGGTGGTTGCGACCCAGTCAGGCTGTAAAACCCTACCCGCTTTTACCATTGCCTCGTTCGTTATTCAGCAGGGTGCACCACGTGCAGGTGAGGATGGCTTGGGTGTTTCAAGTCTTAGATGTTATTCGAAACCCCTTATACCGCTAAAACCCTAATAAATAAAGAAATGAAACCAAATCTTCCGTTTATAGTAAGACCATGTAAATAATGAAAATAGCAATGCAATATTAATCTTTTAATCGTTCCAATATTTTATGAAGATCTTTAAGTCTTGTGTCTCATTCACCCACTCAGTTTTTATTTGGACATTTTTTGCAATTAGCCAATTAGTTGCAACAATTCTTTATTGAATGCACTTTATAAATTCGGCAATTGTTGTTTATTTATTAATTTGGTGAAATAACCATTTCATGGTTTAGAAATATAGCAATGGTATAATTTTTCTAAGTGAAAAGAGTATTTTACTGCATATATTAATTTTAACATCTCTTTATTGTTATAATTTGTGTATAATTTTGAACATGAAATAATTATTTTTGTAATTGGAAATGGATTTTAAAACTAATAGGATACTTTTGAAGGTGGTAGAGACACGCTGTAGCTATTATTAGTTTCAGCATGAATGGGTCGGCTCGCCCGGGGTAGTACCACCTTCTCACAGAAAACCGACGTGAAGTAACAGTGCTTGCATTGTTGCGTTTCGTTCGGTCAGTGA